>JARHVA010001860.1:2962500-2985000 GCA_037957365.1 Torreya grandis
TTTTTTGCACTAAATTATATAGGTTCACCTAGTGTTCTTTACATTGGATGCTTTCACTTTCTCTTACAGTCTACTTCTTTATCTAAAGCGCTAAAGTAAATAAAGGTATGTGTTTTTAAATTCTATCCTTTCCTTTATCTTATTTTCTACTTACTGCACTTTACTTAGCATTAGCATTGTGTGTTATCATGTTCTATTTCCTGAAGCACCATCCCATATTACACTTACCTGATACGTGATGAGCTTCGAGTGGGGAATATGTATACATAATATTTTCAAAATTTTATCTCTTACTAACACTTTGTATCTTGTAAGAACCCATCGAGTCTTAATATCTCTAAGTGCATGCCTTAAGGGGTACATCAATAAAGGGGTGGGCAGACCATTGGTGCTTTATAAGATTGTTGTCCCTTTTTCCACTTGCCATCTCCACACATGTATCATAAAATAATTTACCCTAAGCTTATTATTCTTTATTTTACCCATTCCAATCATTTTTCACATCATTATCTTCTTTTTTTTTCCTTGACACCCTTTCACCAGTTGATTATACTAGGTATACTGGGTCAACCTTGTGCAGTTTTTAGCCTTTGATTATTGTATAGTATTGATTGGGTTGACCTTGTACTATCTATGGATATTTTCACTTGGATGTTTTTAGCCCTTTGGCCAACCTAGTGCAAGATGTAGTGATATATCTCTTGAAAACATATAGGGTCAACTAGGTTGACCCTATACAACTGACATATTCAAAAATATTTAGGGAAAGATCCATCTATATATACAATTTCATTTCCAACCATTTGAGAATAGATAAGTGAAGAAGAATAAGAGTGAATGAACATATGCTTATTGACCATTCTACTTGAGGAATAAAGTTTAGGGTTCTATACTTTCTTTGGAGATATAGATCTTGTCTTATGGAGAATTCTTTTAGATGCATAGATAGGTTGTATAGCCTAGATTTGATTTGTCTTTGTTATCCTCACATACCACAAAAATCTCTTGCAAAGCACCTTGGCCAAGGGAGATATTGAGGCTCGATGGGTTCTTCTTCAAGGTATGTATTCCTAACTTTATTTATCCTTTGTAAGAGTAGATAGATAGTGAAGATGTGATTATATTTCATGCATTAGGATTATATATACATTAACATGAGTATATATATTAAATGCATGTTTAGCTTAGTTTGTTTTTTTTCTAACCCCCAGTTGGTGCCACAAGCTTTGGTGATCACTATATTATATTTACTTTCTTGTTTATTATATATATAGTGAACATTAAATCTAGGACTATTTTAGTGTTATTTCATGATTATGTTAGATGGTAGGCTTTGGAACCCTTCCTAGCATGGTATATTATGATAAGTGATCCCCTAATCAAGTCTAGTGTATCCCCATATTGGTCATGCTCCTTCTTAACAAATGTATTCCCAATCAGAAGTATAGGTATGCTCTATCTTCTCTAAGCTAGGATTGATTTATAGACATGATCTATTTATGATTGCATACACCATCATGTCATAGGACATTCCATGAGATAGTGTATCCAACTCAAACATTTTTTTAAGAATAAGCTAGAAAATAGAAAGATAAATAGAGATACTCATGATCCTACAAATAATCATAACTTGGGTATCTACCATAATCCATTTCCCTAACATATCAATAATAAAAACTAGTAGCAATACCAAAGACAAAGATAAAGAGCTCCACACAAAATCAACAACAACAATGCCAACCACAATAAAAACAAAATGGTCATAACCAAGGGTAAAACAATCAAACCAACTAAGGAGGTTATCATGCCATTGCATATAGATAGAAAAATGTTATAAGACATGCTCAAGTGATAATGTTAATGCCATAACTATGAACCCTAGACCAAATACAAATAGAATTGTACCTTCACATAATAATGCTTATTTGTTGGACAATACCCAAAAACCTCTTTATGCCAATGATTATTCTACAATTCATGTTGATAATCAAGCACCATACCATCTAAGGATAATCATTCCAAACCTCATTACCTAATCATCCAACTACCAAATCCAATTTCCATATTGAGATTACACAATCATAACTTGATGATCTAGGTTCACTATTAAAATACTATAGCCAAATACTAAAAATGAGTATAATCAACCTTTTATGCCTATTAGAATTAAACCAACTAAAATAGTTGAGGGGAAAACTTATTATATTTTGGAACAACTAAAGAAACACTTTCACACATATCCATCATGGATTTATTATGTACATCTACCATTCACAAAGACATCTTGAACAAGTATTTACACCAATCCCTTGTGCCATATGATATCACTCTAGATAAATTCCAATCCATGGTAGGACATTTGGCCCCTAGTCAACATCCCACCTTTGACCAAAGTGATATGTCATACCTAGGCCCTCTACATTACATCCCATTATACATTGAAGTTAGTATAAAAAACCATCGAGTTAAATGTGTCCTTGTAGATAATGGTTTAGGTCTCAACACTATGTCTCTAAAATTGGTCAAACATATTTGATATATGACAACTAACTTACAGCCTAATACCATCATTATCAAGGCATATGATAATGAGGAATCAGAATATGAAGGTACCATTAGCTTACCAATGGTCATTGGTCCATTGACCTATGATATTATTTTCCATGTTTTAGACCTATAACTATCTTACAATCTATTATTGGACTGACTTTAGATCCATGAAAGTAGGGCTATACATTATACATTACATCAGTGTATAAAATTTACACAATCAAAAATGGAAGTGACTATACCTTCTAATCTTCAACCATATCAGTATTATAAATTCCTTGAGGCCAATTATAAAAGCTACAAATACTAATTTGGTATGAAAACTATGCCTAAGTTAGATGGAGAAAAAGTTGTAAATGGAAAAGCCATTAGATCAGGTCTAGAAGCTAATTACATTGACCTAGATAACTTAGCCTCTACCTCTACCATGCCTCCATCAAACATTTCTAACCATTTATATATAACTGACAAAGGTCTTGGGGAATATCACACCCATAATACATTCCATATTGCCAAATTGATTAAAAATCTTAAAGCTTATAGGAGACCTAAGGCCAAGACTACTCATATGGAGTGGGAAACCAAAGGAAAATCTTAGTTGAATAAGCCCATTATTTTTAAATCAGCCTTTGGACTAGAATAGGACCCCTTAGTAGAAGATGATTCATGGATCTACACTAATGATTTAGTTGATTGTTACCAAACTGTGAAGTATCCTATTCCAAACCGAATTATGGATCACCTAACTTATGGAGGCATAGGCCTCGAGATATATCAACAAGGCACAATCAAACTAGTCTCAATGAGAAAGTACAAAGGAATGCATGGTATTATATTTAAATAGTTTGGGGGTTACCTTGTATACCTTATTTGCATTCCAACACCAATAACTAGTGACGATGATTTTGGTAGTGATGAAGGATATGATTATAATATCTACGATAACTTTACTTCTATAAAAATTTTAACCCTCATGCTATTTTCAATGTTATCCATGTTCATCAACCTTCACATTTAACCCTTTACCATCCATAATTGATATATTGGGACCATCAAGAGTATAAATTCCATTAGATGAGTTTTAAAATGATGAGGCCATATATGAATTTTTAGGATTGAGGAGTCACATACCTATTGGAGACCATAAGTAAGGTTTAGCTATTAGATTAGATCATACTACCTATTTCAAAGAATAGGTGAACTTCCCTAGCCAAAAATTAAAATTAAATCAAACATTGAGATCTGAAAGTGAAAACCTCTTTGGAGTGCTTTATGGCCATGAAAAAATTAAAGAGAAAGGCATTTCTCTTCATGAAAACCTATTTATGGCACCATTAGATAGGGATGTTCACCCCTCTTCTTATGAAACATATGATACCTATAGCCCATAGTCTATTTATGGACCAGATATTAGTATTGAAGATTGGTAAGTGTTTGCACAAATTGTTCAAAAGTGACCTAAGGTTTTTATTTCATGGCCTATGCCAACACTAGGAGATTTTTATTGATCTTACTTAGGAGAATTAGATGATTTAGATCATCTAGAAGACTCTACCATTGCCAATTAGTTCAACTCCTTACCGACTATTCTAGATGATGGTTATACACTTCTAATGGAGGACACTTTGGAGGTAAATATTTAGACTCCAAAGAACCCAAATTGGATTAAACTAGGTGTTTCTCTCACTAAGGAGGAATGTGAATATTTTATATCCATTTTGAGGGAATTTGTTGACATATTTGCATAGGCCTATTCAGACATGCTAGGTTTAGACCATGTCTTGGTTTTACACCATCTCATTATTTATCTTGATGCTAAGCCTATTAAACATAAACTATGTAAGACACATCCTTGTATTATTGTATTAGTAGATAAAGATTTGAAAAAAATCATACACAAAATACATTAGGCTGACTGACTATTCATAGTGGATTTTAAACATTATGCCAATGATCAATAAATTACAAGGTATTAGGATTTGTACTGATTTTAGAGATATCAACAAAGCTTGACTAAAAAATGACTTCCCTTTGCCTAATATTGACATGATAGTTGACTCAATGACTGGCTATGAAATTCTCTATATAATAGATGGAATTTTAGGTTATAATAAAATAAGAATTACACTAGAAGACTAGCATAAGATAATGTTCACTACTCTGTGGGGAACATTTTATTATCAAGTAATGTCATCTAGACTTAAGAATGTTAGAGCCACTTACCAAAGAACTATGACAATGATTTTTCATGACATGATGCAAAATATTACTAAGTACTATGTTGATGGTATCTTAGGTAAATCAAAGACCCGTGTTGACCACCCAACCATGCTACAAATAATTTTTGAGAGACTTTATGAGTACAATGGAAGGATTAATTTGAAGAAATGTGTATTTTGAATCACTTATATAAAATTGTTAGGTTTATTTTCTCTCGTAAGAGCATTGAAATCAACCCAACTAAATTTCATTCAATTATAAAAATCTCACCTCTATCTACCTCAAAACAACTCTATAATTTGTAGGGAAAGATTTAATCTATCAAACACTTCATCTCATAATTAGCTGATAAATACTATCCATTTACGCACTTTCTAAAGAAAGGTGTTATATTCTCCTGGAATGAAGAGTGTCAAAAACAATTTGATTAGCTCAAAGAATATCTTTCCAACCCACTTGTTTTGTTTCCACCAATGCCAAATAATCCATTACTTCTTTAGTTGTCATCAATCAAAAATGCCTTGGGGACACTTTTGGCCCAACAGGATGAACAGGGAAAGGAGCATGTTGTATATTATCTGAGTTGAACATTGGTCATGTATGGACATAAATGTACACCAATTGAAAATTATTGTTTAACAATGGTGTTAGAAACCTAAAAATTATGTCATTATATGATAAAAAACAAGACCATTGTTATCACCAAAGTAGATCCACTCAAGTATCTACTTTCTAAATAAACTCTACAGGGATATTGGCCAAATAAATCATGCTATTGAGTAATTCTGAAATTAAATATGCCAACAAGAAATCCATTAAAGGGGAAGTACTCACTGATCAACATGTTGAAGCTCCTCTTCAAGATACTCAACCTCTTACATTTGGATTTCTATATGAGGCTATTATGAGCATTGAATACGTAGATGTAACTCCTAAGGTTTAATGGTGGAATATGTACCTTTATGGATCATTCATGACTTGAAGATCAAGGGCCAAAATATTATTAATTATGCCATAAGGATATCTCATTCCCAAGTCATTTTGTATTATATTTCTATGTACCAATAACATGGCTAAGTATAAATCATTCATTATAGGGATTCATCAAGTAGTATAGTGGAACATTCAAAAAAAATTGGTGTATGGTGATTCTCAGTTAATCATCAATCAAGTCATGACCCAATACTAGACAAAGGAAGAGATGATGGTACCCTATAAATATATGGTCGACACTCTCAAGCAATAGATTACCAACATCTAATTTAAGAAAATATCTCAATCCAATAGTAGAACTAATAATGATATGACCATTATTGGTTCTGTGATCTAACTCACTGATACAACTAGGGATTATCAATTTATTGTTAAATATTTCTTAGAATTAGCACACAAACAATCAACTATCGAGATGATTTGTAACATTTTTTGTCCCACATCTCCTTGATATTTAGATATATATGCCTATCTTCAAAACCAAACCATGCCTCCTAATTTATCATGTAAAAAAAAAATCCTTCACCCAAAAATCCTCTTGATGTACCCTACCTGGAATAACCTTATATCTTAGAATCTATCATGAAACTATACTTCATTATTTACCTTCTATAGAATCTAGACTAGCAATGAGGAAAGTCCATGAAAGAGTGTGTGAAGCCCACACTAGCAGGGCAATCTTAGCCAAAAATTTACTGCTTACTATTTATAACTAGCCAATGATGGAATTAGATGTAGCTACATATGTGAAGAGGTGTGTCAAGTGTCATAAGCATGCCAATTTTATTCATGCTCTAGCTAAGACACTTAAACTATTGACAACACAATGGTCATTCTCAGTATGGGGACTCGATCTTGTAGGGAAGATCAATCCAATATACTTAGATGGCCATAAATACCTCTTGATTGATACTAATTACTTTACTAAGTGGGTGGAATATATTCCCCTCACTTACGTCACTGGTAAATAGATCTTGAAATTCATATTAAACCATCTCATTTACCATTATGGCATCCCCTCTGACATTATATCTAATAATGATAGACCATTCAAAAGTAAATATGTGAAAGAACTTTGTTCTCAATACCACATCAAACAACATTCTCTACCACTTACGATCTATAAGGTAACGGCTAAGCTAAGGCTTCTAATAACATATTTTTCAATATTTTGAAGAAGATTATCAATGCTTTTGGTCATAATTATAACTTGTAGCTATTTAATGCCCTCTGGGCATACCATACCACATTTTATACTCCAAAAAGAGATACACCCTATTGAGTTATTTATGGAACTGAATACATTCATCTTGTTGAGGTCGATTTTCCTTCTTTTTGAATTTTATTGAATCACATTATTGATGATGAAGACTACATAGTGTCTCACTTGTAAGAGCTATACCTGATTTATGTTAAATGTTTGGCCAACCTGAATAATATTCAAGCTTATCAAAACTAATTAAAAGGCCAATATAATAGGTGTATTAAGCATCATTAACTCAAGCTTGGTGACTTGGTCCTAAAAGAGAATCCAAAGAATGTTAACATTGATTCCAAGAAAAAGGGAAATTTCCAAATAAATAGGTTAGTGCCCTATGTATTTATTTCTAACTATGGTTCTAAAGCATACATGCTTGCTACACTAGAGGGAGATGAACTTGATGAATCAATGAACATAATTCACCTCAATTTTTTCTATACTTGAGGGATTTAGATTATTTCCTACAAGGATCATCTAAATGATACCTTATTATACCTATTATTTATACTATAATCCTTATCATTTTTCCATACCCTTAATCCTTCACCAACTAGTGGTTTTTTACCTAACCCTACCTATCATGTTTGGCCTTGGTTCTGATTTATTTGTACTTCAAACACATTCAGTGGTTGATGATAAATCTAGTTCTAGTAGTTATTTTAGAATTATAAATTTAAATAGAAGTATATTAAATCAATATGACAGTTGTCCTAGTAATTGCATCCTTTATTTTTTGTTATGTTCCCACCTCGTGTTAATAATTATAACCACCTATGGTAAAATTAGTACAATTGACCCTTTACCATTATTTCCTAATTATAACCACCTATGGAAAAATTAGAGGCAACCCCTTTACCATGCATTAACACATCACCTTGGCATTACTTTTATCATTTACCTTTATTTGTAACTTTTTAGTACTTAATTGGATGCCTTTTATATATGTGGAACTATAGTGACTTGAGATCCTACAAGATTATTTAGGTAGCACTTGAATCATGTTGAGATCAGCTCGGTCACCCTTTTTACCACACTCTTACCATTTTTTTATCACTTTAAGGTTAAATTATCTCACCATTTTTTGAGTAACCTAAGCCATGATCTCATCATTTTGAGATTTGTACCATTCTATGTCTCATAATTCTTGATTGAGTTGAGATGCCTAGAAAATTTTGAAAATATTTCAAACAATTTAAAAACCCCTAAACATTTGTAAAAGATCTAAAAAATCCTTAAAATTACAAAATCATGAAAATTAGATTAGAATTTCCATGTGAGATATACATCCATCAAATTTTTTGGGATGGGCCATCTTATCTATTTATTTTATTTCTAGACCACCTTGGTTTTTTTTCGTCCCATTTCTAGGAGAACTACATCGGCCTACGGTCCACATGGACTATGTAGGTAGAACCTAGATACATTGGGTATTTCAAGTTAACTCAGTCTCACCTTCATTTATTTTTTGACCACTTCTTTGACTTAAGGATCTTGGGACCCCTAAATATCTCATGAGTAACCACTTATCATTTGTATTCCTCATCCTTATTAGCCTCAAGTCATACACTCTCATCATTTTACAAGTTAATATTGTGAGCATTATGTATTCAACTTTGATACACTAATGACCAATTGGATTTTTTATGCTCTCACCATTTTATGAGTGACCATTACCTATGCTCTCACCATTTTGTGATCTCATTCTCATTCCAAGACTTAGTTTTAGTAGACACTATGAATGATCATTTTAGTTTATTAGTGAATACTCATCTCTTGAATTTTAGTGTATTTTTAGCCTAAACCATAATCTCACACTTGTAAGATATATTGATGTTTAAATTTTCGTCATTGTGTAATTTCATCACCCCTTTATCATGCACTCACTTTTTTATGAGATCATTCTTATTTTCCTCTACACATCAATCATGTTTTCTTATCATACATTTTCATCTATCCCATATCCTAGGATAACTACATTTACCCTAAAATTCACATTCAATCTTATGTCCATGGAACTATGTGTAAGAAGGATTACAAAGTTGGTTACTAAAAAATTAGTCAAGAAAACCATGAAAAATTCATTGAAGAACATAAAAAACTTAGCCACCTTATTCCTATAGGGTTTGCTAATGATAATGAAGAACAAATGAAAGAAATCAAGAAAGTTATACCTTCCCAAGTGACTCCACCATCCAAGAGTGGCACAAAACATGTTTTTCCCCTTTATCTAGTGTTCTTGTCTTCTTCAAAAATGGTTTCCCATCATCTCAAGATCACTATGCAAAATCTAGGTTCAAGATAGAAACTCAAATTTATGCCTATCAAAGAATCTATCCTATTACAAATAATAGCATTAATAAAAGAAAATGAATTATGAAGGGATTTATACATTATAATATTACATAAATGAAGCTTAAAAATGGTAGTGTGAGGCCTTCTATTTATAGATTTTTGAGATTGGTAAGGATCAACCATGACTGTCCATATCAAGATTGATATGTGTGGCCATGGATTAATCTAGTATTTTTAATTAAATATATAAATATCCTCATAATTATTTGGTAATAAGGGTCATTAATGAGTCATGTGAGGCATTAAAGAGGCATGGGAGGCCATAATCATGATATTTGTTGCAATTATGGCCTATGGATGCCACCCCATAAATGATGTTATTGGGTGAGGTAGATATTGTGAATCAATTTCCAATAATGAAATAATCAATAACCTCCATGGAAAATCCACTTGAGCTCTCAATTTGACTTAATTAGCTTTAAATAAGATTAATACACTTTAGTATAATTCTTCAAAAATTGGTGCTAAATTAATCAAAATGGTCAGAAAGTCATATTACTAGTTCATAATTTGATTTAGGAATAATTAGAAGGTGATGTTAGATGTGTATAGACCATGATCCTATTTAGGATGTTTCTAACACTTAATAACATAGGTACATGACATGTACTAATGAATTAGAGGAAAAGAGTGATCCAAAGCACAAAAAGGAAAATCATCATTTTAGCTTGAAATAAATTGATCAAAGTTAGGAATCACATAAAAATAATTGCCTCATTTAGGGACACATTAGCCTAAATTGGCACTTATAATGACAAGCTCGAACCATTTAGTACGTTTAAGTGATTTTGGTCAAAATTGTGCATTTGAGTGCATTTCAAGTAAGATTGACAATTTCAACATAAATGGTGTTAGGAATTGGATGCCTACATTTTACCCCTATTTAAGAAGTCATAGTGAGACATTTAGGAAAAGAAACATATTTTCAAAGAAAAGAGTTGTCTAGAACAAATTGGAAATGACCCATGATGCCCCATTGAGAGTAAAAATAGGGATGAAAGAGAAGGATGGTCTCGAAAAGAGAGAGAAAGTGAGATTAACCCATGGGACATATTAAAACTGGACTGAGTTAATACTTGCATGCATGGTTACCATCAATGATCAAAAGATAATTAGAATATAATGTTCCCCAAAGATGGGGCTAATGGGAAGGATACAATCTAAAAATATAAGTGATACACTTTAAACACATCTAAAGCTAGGGTGTAAGCTATGTGCTTTAGAATTGATCAATCTCAAGACAAGTTGCACACTAAAATATTGACATTGTGGGAAAAAGTGTGGAGAGCTTGAAATTAGAATAAAAAGGATAATTTTGTCCCCAAAGGTAGAAAAATTAATAACTATGTTCCCCTGTAAAGCCAATATGATCATGATAAAGTAATTTTACCCCAATAGGGCTGATTTTGATCACTGATAAAGATAAATAATGGCTTGCCCCTATAGGGATGATTTAGATTTGTTAACTGGTTCAAATGTTATGCCCCAGAATGGTAAAATTAGCAATCAATTATCTTAAGAATATAACCTATGACATGGACTAAAAGATGAGTGGGCATAAAATGAGATGTGATGGTGTAATGACTAAAATAATCATTAAAAACTAGGCATACAAGGATACACAAAGTGATGAAAGAGATGAAAAGAATAATAAAGATGGCTAAGTTGATCTAAGATACATCATGTATCTAATCACTACCTACATAGTCCAAATAGACCTCAACCCAATTTAGTTCACCCCAAAGTGGGAGAGAATGGAATGAGGGATGATGAAAACTAGCTAATGGTTTGATAAGACGCATGATGTATGCTAAGATATGCATGTTTAATCATAGAGTCAGGTGTTAAACCTATTAAACCTAATTTATGCATTGTGATCTTGAGAACTATTCATCATAGCTATATTAATGTTTAGACTTGAATCCATATCACAAAGTACTTGCTATAGCAAAATGATGTTAAGCCTCATAATTATGAATAACTTATAAAGACATGGCATTTCAATTGCATAGATTTGGTTCAAATGTGAATACATATAACTAAGGAGAATGGTATAAAATGACCAAAACCAAAGTTATAACTATTTACATTTAAACAAACAAACAAAGAAAAAGATAAACATAAACATAAATGAACCTAACTTAAAATCAAGAAATGAACAATCAAGACTTAAGTAGGAACAAGAATGTTTAAAAACAAAACAAGATCAACTTAACAACATGAGATCAAGATATAAATAATCAAGATCCATGTGGACCATCAAGATGTTCTTAAAAACAAAAGAGAAGAGCAAAATAAAAATAAGGAAACACAAGATCATGGTGAGACAAGAAGTAATAAAAGGATAAAAGGAGAAAAAATTAATGAGGAGGTGCAAAATCACAACAAAACACCAATAAAAATTAAATAAACACACACAAATGATATTTAGTGTAGTTTAAACAAAAAAGCACAATAAAATATCAGCAAAACTCAAATAAACACAAACAAAAAAAATCCAAGTTAGTGTGGTTTAAAAATAGATGTTCATGCACTTGTAGTAGAGGCATTACTTTCCAATAAAATGTAACAAAGAATAAGGACACAAAATTTGTTCCCTAATTAAAGAGGAATAACAGTAGAAGAAATGGGAGAAATATAAGAAAAGGAAGGGGGTGACCGAGTTGACTCTAGATGTACAAAACAAGTGGACCTTTCCTACATAGTTCCATGGATGCATGTTCCAAAATGAACTTTAGGCCAAATGTAGTTCTCCCATGAAGTGGGATAGAAGACATGATGATGATCAAAAACATATGACTAATGTTGTAGAAGAATAGGAATACTTGACAAATGATATTGGTCTCTCAAAGTGACAAGTTGGTGGGACAAGGTGACTTGTAAAATGGCATGCCAGTGGGTTTTAATTTTATTTTGAAATGGAAAGAGTGTGATCATGGTGGGATAGGAATATATATAATGTATAAAAGTGTAAGACAATGGTTTTGTTCTTTTGTGGATCATTTTCTAATGTTTTTGTGTTTTTGGGATAAAATATGTACATAAGGGGACCAAATAGTCAAGGAGATGCTCGTCCAAGGATGTAAGTTCTAAAAAACCACTAAATCCAATTGCAATGGCATGCATGAATATAAATAATGGCCCAAGTAACTATCTAATTGTTATAATAATAGCTAAAACTTGATGTAATGACACATGCTCATAAATAGGTGAGAACAAGGATCCCGATAAGGCAATAATGTCTACCAAACAAAAACAAAAGAATAGAACTATGTGTAATGAGATAAATCTAAAGAACCATGTAGTGGAAAAAACCATAGGCTTTGGTATCTGTGTTCACTTGTCTGTAGCAAAAGATGCAAAAGACTACCCATGTTGATATGTTTTATAGAATTGGCATTAAATGTCATCATAATGCTTATGAGTCATAATCAAGATCATAATTATTCAAGGGATAAAAGTGTTTAGGTTACAATAGCCTTGAGATATGAAAAGAACATGATTCTAAAAGAGAATGGTCTAGAATGAATAGGTTCCAAAGGAGGACAGTACAAGGTAGGATAAAACATGTTCAAAGTGCCAACAGTCCAAAAGCCTTGACTGTCCAGAGTCATGAAAGTAATAAGGTTCTCAAGATGATGGTTTAGGATATGTCAAAAGAATATGGTCCATGGTAGGATAAAATACTTTGACACAAGTTAACCCTAAGTAATGGGTCTTATAGATAATGGTTCAAAGTTGTTCAAACATAAAACCTTTTAAGGTGTATAATGTTCATGGGCTTTGGAAGTTCTTCACCATTTAGAGCATCCAGTCTATATGCCCCTAATCCATAGTTCATCATGATAACATATGGTCCCAACCAATTAGGTTACAATTTACCTTTTTTCTTGCATTCAGTGTTTGTGTTCTTTTAGTTCTATTTCAAGACCAAATCACCAATATAAAACTCCTAAGGGAAAATGTGCTTGTTTTAGCTTCTTCACAATATTTTTTGATAGGATTATAATTTTTTTAAGGTAGCCACACATTTATCATCAATAAGTTATAGTTATTACAGCCTTCAGACTCTATATTCTTGATTATATTCAATTTTCTCCAAAGATACTCGCAATGATGATAATTCAATCTCAATTGGGATAATAGCTTTTGTGCCATAAATAAGGGAGTATGGAGTGGCTTCTATAGGGGTTTGATGATTGGTTTTATAAGCCTAGAGGGTAAGAAATATTTGAAAGTGACAATTATAGCCAGCATCATTGATAATATTCTTTAAAATAGCTACAATGGTTTTATTTGATGCCTTAGCTTATCTATTGCCTTTTGGGTTATATGGCATAGATTTTTTGTGCTTGATTTTGAATTTTGTACAAAGGTATTTTACATCTCTATTTATAAAATATCCATCATTATCAGATATAATGTGTGTCAGGATACCATATCTATAGATGATATGGTAAGGAATGAATTTAGCTATTTGCTTCTCATTAACATAAGTGAGAGGAATGGCCTCAATCCATTTAGTGAAATACTTGGTAGCGGTCAAAATGTGTTTATGTCCATCTGAAGATGTGGGGTTTATTTTCTCAATGAGATTGAGGCCCCAAGTTGAGAATGTCCATAGTGTTGTGATCGGTTGTAGTGGTAAAGAAGGTGTGTGTATCAAGTTTTCGTGTTAATAAGGGTGACATATTTATTTACATAATTGTAAGCATTTGTCTCCATTTTTGGCCAATGATAGCCTATTTTAAGGAGATTTTTAGTTAAGACTACAACATTGGTGTGGCCCCCACACATTCCTTCATGAAGCTCCCTCAAAGATAAATTAGATTCTCTCAAAGATAAATAATGAAGAAACATTCCATTATAACCTTTGAGATAAAGCATGTTTCCTAGGAGGGTATAACATGTTAGATGGTGATGGAATAGTTTTTATTGATTATTGGATAAGCCAGGTGGAAAAACATGATCATGGAAGTAATTCTAATAGTCTTAATACCAAGGTAGTTTGGGTGGGGAATTGGGACCAATAATGGTGCATACCCTGTCTGAATATGTCATAATATGTGTAGGTTGTAGAAGATTCTCAATCAAAATCTGATACTCTTTAGCACCTCTCTAAATCTATATCATTGACCCAATTATTTCCATTGCATCGACATATCTATTATTTATTCTTGACACTTGTTCAAACTATAAAGATTTAAAATAAACCTTGAAATTATCAATAATTTAATTTTAAGGAACAATCTTGTCATATCTAGTTTGATATTGATCAGTGGTTTGATTGATGATTAATTGAGAATCACCATAAACATTCAAATGTTGTATATCCCATTGAATGTCAAAATGAAGTCCGAAAATGAGTGCCTAATACTTGGCCATATTGTTATTACAATTAAAGTTAATATGGAATGATTTGGGAATAAAATCCCCTTGTGGTGTAATCAATAATATTTTATTTCTAGATCCATGATATGTTAAGGAACCATCAAAATAGAGCTTTCATTATTTTGGTTCATACTTCACTTCTTCTACTGTCATGATTGAATCATCTGGAAAGTCAAATCTAAGTGGTTGAGTGTCTATAATAGGGGCTTCTATAATTTGATCAGTAATAACATGCCCCTTGCTAGCTTTCTAATTTTGATACTCAACATAAAATTTACTAAGGAGCATGACCCATTTAGCCATACATTCTATGAGAACTGCTTTGGATGACAAAAATTTGAGAGGATCCACCTTAGCAATGATAATAGTTTTATTATTTAGCACATAGTATCACAATTTTTTGGTAGTAAACACCATAGTTAAACATGCCTTATTAATAGGTGTATAATTGTGTATATAATCCACTAGTGTGTGGCTCAAATAATAGACTACATGTTCTTTACCTTGCTCATCATGTTGGGCTAAAAGTGCACCTAGTGCATGTTCAATTGTTGATATGTAAAGAAGCATTAGCTTTTCAAATGTTGACAGTCTCAAAACTGGTGGGTTGGCCAAATATGTCTTGAGCTTCACAAATTCTATCTAAAAATATCCATCCCACTAAAATATCATCCCTTTCTTCAAGAGATGGGTAAATGGGTGGCATTTATCTATGAATTAAGAAATGAACCTATAAATTGACTGAATCTTTCCTTGTAGGCTTCACAGTTGTTTAAGATTATTTAGTGGATGCATCTTCAAAATAGCCTTGACTTTTATAGGGTCAAATTCAATCCCTGTTTACAATATAATGAATCTTATAAGTTTCCCTAAATTAACTCTAAAGACATGCTTATTAGGATTCAAATGGACTTTATATTCATGAAGCCTCTCAAAGATTCTTTGTAGAACGTCAAGATGTTCATCTCTTGTCCTTGATTTTGCTAGTATGTCATCAACGTAGTATTAAATAATATCATGCATCATGTCATGGAAGATGATATTCATAACATGTTGATATGTGGATCTAACATTCTTTAATCAAAATGGCATGACTTGGTAATAGAATGTTACCCACAGAGTGCTAAATGTAGTCTTGTATTGATCTTATTGGACTATCTTGATCTAATTGTATCCAAAAAATCCATCCATGAGGGACAACATCTCATACCCTATAGTAGAATTAACAATCATGTCCATCTTAGGTAGAGGAAAATCATCTTTGGGGAATGCTTTGTTGATATCCCTAAAATCAATATAAAGACGAATACCCATAGGATCTTTGCTAATTAGAACTATGTTTGATATTAATTTGGAATAGTATAGTGGTCTAATGAAACCTTCTCCTAACAACTTTTCCATCTCTACTTTTACCAAAAGGGTGATGTATGTATCTTCCTCAATTTTTTCTTAATTGGTTTGGTATCAAGATGAATAACAAGTTGATGCACAACCAAATTAGGGTCTAAGCTTTGCATGTTGAAATATTTCCATGCAAAGATGTCAATATAATCCTTCAAAATGGATATAATGTGTTCACATTTTTCTTTATTAAGGGAAGCTCCAAGGTAGATAATTTTTGGATCCTCATACATTCCCAAGTTCACTTCAACTCTATTCTCGACAATAAGTGTGGATCCATCTTCAAGAATAGTAGGCAAGGTGTGATCATGATCATATTCTTTTATTACTATTTCTTCTTGTTCTTCCTAAAACTCTTGTTAATGTGATGAATCAGAATCTACTGGTTTAGGTAATGGCCAATTAGAAAAAATCTTAGGAAATTCAAGAGCAAGGTGCTCAAAGACCTATTATTATTTTGATGTGATGAATCCTTTAGGGATGAGAAAACTTTCCTATCCAAGAGCACCTAAATTAGTTTTAACTCAAGGGCTTATCTTTTTCTTTACTTTTTCCCTGATAAATGAGTACCTCAAAGAGGTTTTCACTTAAATATCTCAATGTTTTATCCTTTTTATGACCAAGAAATTTTATCTGCTCTCCAAAATTAGGTAAAGGGATATAATGAAAATCAAATCCTTATTTGTGATCACCAATGAGAAATCCATCTCTTAGGCCTATGTATTCTGTAATTGATTCTTCATTCTAAGCCTCATCAAGGCATATGATCAAAATTTTTTGGTCCCAATCAATGAGTTTAGGATGGTGAAGGTATAAGAAACAATGAGGGTTTTCTTTAGTAAGGAAAGCTCCAATAAAATGAGGTTCTAATTTAGGATGGGAAGTTCCAATGAAATGGGGTTCTATTTAGGATAGGAAGCTCCAATGGTGGAATGGGATCTTGTTTCAAGATGGGAAGCTCCAATGGTGGAATGGGATCTTACTTTAGGATGATAATATCTAATGGTATAAATAGGTATTATGGTCATAATGGCATTTTAGTCAAATAAATTCAAGTCAATGAGCTTGTTCAAAAAGGCTATAATGGGAAGCTACATCACTGCTACGAGTATTATCTCCAGTTGATTTAGAATAATCACTATAAAAATTCATGAAGTCACCCCCAAGTAGTATAAATCTAAGATAATGATTCAAATTATGGACTCCAGCTGATAATGGTTCAAAGATTCGTTATGCTCGTAGGCTAAGGCTAGTTTCTAAATAATAAAGATGATATGTGATCTAATTAGGGATAGGATATTTTGGATTTTGAAATAAATCACCAAGGCCATTAAAATATAACCAAGCTTGTTTAGTAAAATTCTCTCAATCTTATTGTGGAAAAATAGGTGGCATGAATACCATAGGTGGTTTTAGTTATTTCTTCTTCCTTTGCCAGATCAAGGTGGGTCTATTTGGGATCTTAGAAGGTTTGGGTTTACCAAATGTTTTAGGGGACTCAAGTAAGTTTTCAACATAGAAGGCATCCTTAAGATGGTACATGGAAATGCCCATGTCTTTTATCATAACCTATTTTGTAAGAGTTGTAGGAAATAGATCAGTTAAAGTGGAATCCAAGTCACTTGGGTTTATATAATTGGATGGAGGTGGATGTGAAACTATGTGTTTGTTCTTATTTGTAATAAATTCAAAACCTAGACAATATTTATAATTATGAAATTCATCCTCAAGGTGTTTGAAATATTGATAAGGCTATTGATCAACATGAATAGTAACCTTGATCACATCATGGGGAAACTTAAAGCATTGGCATAGGGTAGATGGAATAGCATGTACTTCATGGATCCAAGGATGACGAAGGAGTATGTTATAAGGCAACTCGATGTCCATAATATGAATAAATGTGTGGTGGGAAATAAACCCAACAATGATTGGCAAATGAATAGTACTAGAAGACTCCCTCTTAGTGTTATCATAAGCCTTTATGGTGATCACCTCTGGATAGATGTCCTTCTTATTAGTATAACCCAATATCTTCACTAGTTTGAGGGATATTAAGTTCAATCCTAAACCATTGTCAATAATAACCCAATTTATCATATGATTTTCAATTATTACTTCAATGTATAATGGGTTATTATGGCTTCGATCTAGGGTGGATATGTCTTTTTGATCAAACATGAGTTGATGAGATGAAGAAAAGTGTCAAACTAATGTTTATAACTGTTCATGATTGATATATTTGGGAATAGTTGATTCTTATAAAATGTTATTTAGGATAGTTCTATAGACTTCCAATGTATGAAATAGATTCAAAATGGAAATATACATAGGGATTTTGCTTAGTTGGTCTGATAGACTATAAGGATTTTCAACATTGGGATGAGATTGATTTGATTTGGTTGGTATAGTGTTAGGATTTAGATCTGAAGGCACAATATTCATATTTGGTTCCATGCAAGAAGATGGAAATGGGTCCTACAGGGTAACTCATGAGCATCTAGTTGTGACTACATAACCTAGAAGTGGCAAGGAGCTATTATAATTAGGATATGAAGGTAAAGGGCCTTGAAGGGTGGCTCGTGGGAATCTAGTTACATTACTAAAATTTTAAGTTGATGAGAATCTATTATAATTATAAGAATTTTTGGATCCAAAAATAGTAACCCATGCAAATAGAGTCACAATAAAATTATATGAACTCGATGTGGTATTAATAGAAGGAGAGGGTGTTGGCCATATAATATTGGGTCCCATGATATGAGGAACAGGAGATGGTTCATGGGATTTAACAATAATAGTGTCAATGTGGTATGTGTAAATGCATCCCATAGTGTTTTTAGAGTCATAAGGCATGTTATTATAACCCAATTTTTTAGCATGGGTATTATTATCCTAATATTGATCATATTGATTATGATTTGGATCATGATTTTGGTTCTAACTCTACTACTAATTTTATCCTTGGTTCTGGTGATTGTTACTTGGTGGTGGTCGATTATGTTAAGGAAATGTATCTTGGTAGATTACCATGTCCTGATTAGTGCCTTGTTAGGCCAATTTTATCTCAAATTCATCACTCTCGATCAGATCTTCAATTAGGTGCCATAATTAGATGTAATGATAAGTGTCATAAATGATAACTTGAATGAATTTGCACCATTCACTTTCTTTGTACCATTTAGGTTTTGGTTGATCTTGTGTAAATGGCCTTAGTAATAGTCATACAATTAGAGGAGTTGTTATAAGCTTTTGAACTACTGTATCGATAAATTCTTCTAATTTACTTAAGACTCTATACTGATTGTTGATTGTCCTCCATGGAGGTTATCTTTACAAACTAGGTGGTGGATTAGGTAGAGGTAGTTTTACATTTAGAGATGGTGGGTCTTGCACCATTTTTATGTGTCTTATTTCAATCATGTCATTTCCCACCATGTTTTTATTCTTATTAAAACCCTTGGGTTTCTCTTGTACAACTGTTTGGACTGGTGATTGGGTTTGATTTGATGCTTGACCCTATGCAAAATTCTTGACAAGGTCCTTATAAATAAGATCCTTTTCAATCTACACCCCTTTTTCAATAATTTCCTCGAATGAGTTAGCACAAACAAGCCATAGATTGTGTGTAACCTTGGGGTGTAAGTTCTATGCAAAAATGTTTGCCTACTATTTATCTAGCAAGTTATGTTGAAATCAACCACCTAATTCCCTCCATCTTTTTAGGTACGTGTAAAATATTTCTCCATCACATTTTTTAGCTTTGTATAAGTTTAAAATGGTCAATTCATGTTTTATGTTATATGAGAATTGATTGATGAACTTTTTAGATAAGTCATTTCAATCCACAATCAACCCCTTAGGTAGCTTGAGCATCCAATCAAGAGCTTATCCCACTAAACTTCATGTAAAAAACATAGTGAATAGATTTTACTGTAAGTTACCTCTAGCATAACACAAAGAATACCTGAATGTGTTCTTGAGGGTCACCTTTTCCTTTGTATTTATAAAATTTGGGTGCTTCAAAATGAGGTAGAAAGGGGATTTAGAGAATAGATAGATCAAATAGATATGGGCATTTCTCATCAAACTTGTAATTCTATACCTATTGTTCATCTCCAATTGTGTCAAAATCTCTTTCATGGAGTTTTACTCTTTAATGTTTGGTGTATTTTTGGGTGGAAAATAATTATATTGGGGTAGAATGTGCCCCTATTGCTATTGTTGGGGAATTATGTCCCCCTAATTCTACTATTTGGGTGGTATATGCCCCTAATGTTATTATTGGGGTGGTATGTTCCCCTGTTGTTGATGTTGGGGTGGTATGTGCCCATATTATTACATGGATTTGGTAGGGATGTACACCCTAAAATCCATGGCTTGGTTCAAATTTACTCTTTGAGTCAAGTAGGTAAGAGGTTGATTCTTAAGAATTTATCATCTTGAATCATGAGTGATTTATTGATTTTGGGGAGTTCATGGTTTGTTTACCAATGTCTAAGTTGGTTGAGATGAACTAGCTATATTGTTTTGTACAGTTTTTTCAATACGTACTAAATGCTCTGGCCTATGGTTTTGTAAAGGAACAAGAGGTTCTTGATGATTAAATAATATGTGCTCCATTTTTAGTGGAGTATGTTGTATAACCTCTTGGGATTTGGGTTGTTTTATTGAGACCTCTTGATCTATCATTATTATGTTTTCAACTAGATTTAGCATTGATTCAACCACATTTCCTTATTCCTTGGAAGCCTTGTTATGGAATTAAGTGGCATTTAAAGAGCCTATCAAGTCATTGATAATTTGGTCAACATATCATTGACATATGAGTTTATTCTTGGTGACAATATCTTGATCAATAAGTTTTGACTCTACAAGTGCCTCTTTCCCTTTGCTAGAAGAAGTTATGTTTGTCTATGCAATGTTTGCGAAGGTTTATTCTCATTATTTATTTCCTTCTCTAACCAAAGTATTTAATTACTCCATAAGAAAGTTTGAATGTATTATAGCACTAGATTATATCAACCTTAAGAGGGTTTCATCCTTGTCCTCTAGGGGTTGATATTTTGTATAATCTTCCTTGGATCCTACTGTCATGGGAATGTCCTCAAAGACCATAGAATTGTCTTAACCATCAAAATAATTATCATCATCATAGCTAAGGCCATTAGGGATCCCACTATGAGTATAGCTTTGAGTCATGTATGAAAAATGTTTTTATCTATGTTTGACAAGATTTGGAAAATGTTTTGCAAACTTTTAAATAAGATATGTGTTTTTTATCTTTCTTTTAAATAAGTGGCTAAGGTATCATAGAGACTATAAAAAGGAGGGTATCTTGGAATCACATATAATTATAAGAATGATATTCAAAAACTTACTCAAACTTTGGGTAGATTAAAATCATATGAATTAGAAGAGGGTATGATCACTCAATAATCTAAAATGTAAACTAGTACACCAAAGGCTATATTTAGAGATAAGTTAATACCATTAAAAGTTAGTTCAACTTTGATGAGTTTCTACTAGAAACTAGAATAAATCCCTTTAGATTAGGAAGGAAACAATGTGAACCAAGAAAATCAAGATGTGAAAACATGCGATAATTCTTAAGTATAAAAATAGAACCAAATGGGTAGCACAACGTCACCACATGGTTATAAGAATGGTAGTATAAAATGTGTTCTTCATGAGTGATATGCAAGATGACTTAAGTTATCAAATGATGAAAATGTGATAATGAGTCAATAACAGCCTTCAATTTAAATTGGAAATTAAACCCAAGTTCCCTCATGTTAATTTCAAATGGTGAATCCAATTTAACACGTCAACCTTGTGAACTTATAAGAGTGAAATTTCCAATTTAAACTATCAATGAAGGACTTAAGAAAATTTGGGAAATTAGTCTAGACTCAAATGGGAAACATAACTACACCAATTAGATGATATAAAACACAACGTTTAAGATGATAATTTGAACAAGGCAAAGATGATTTTTATTTGGACAGCATAACGCCTCCTTGTTTAAGAAATTGGTGGATAATGTGTTTGGTTTTTGAAGTTTATTTCACAAGAAACTTTTGACTCAAATCAATACCAACTAAGATAAGACCAAAAATAAACAAATACAACTAAGTAATCATCCTAGATCTTATCAAGGTATGGTAAAATGGGGTTGACTAAAACTATAATTTTTAAGTCTTCTAGATAGATCCTATATATAGCAACTTTCACATTGTGCACACATAAGGGAAGAAACATGTCAATTCAAACCACATAAATCAATTTATTGTAAAAAAGTCTTGTCCTTTTCACAATCACTACATCTTTAA
>JARHVA010001860.1:2990000-3023976 GCA_037957365.1 Torreya grandis
AGCATGACCCGCACTACCTAGTCTTCTCTCCATCTCTACACTTGAGGTGACCTATCATCGACTACATGGGGAATCCTAACTGACCATACATGGGAAACCTCTCATATATCCAAGCCATCAGTAATATGATCGATCTTATCGACTTCTACCCTCTGACCAACACCTCATACATATCATGTATGAGTTGGACCCAGATGACAGAACTAGGATCATATAATACTCCCTCCTCTAGGATCATCTTGCTCAAGGCTACCATGAACAGTGGTACCTTATCATCTGACTTGTGACATAACACTTGCTATGTCACAATTCCTATCACAGATTTCCATATATCTAGAATATATATGATGTATATACATCAAATATGTTGACTCTCCTACCCACTAATATCATTTTTCAGCCTGTAGCCCACATGACTAAGGTTTTTATCTCCTCTATGTGGTCTAATATCCCTGTAGTCACTAGTGCTCCTACTATCATTATCCCTAATATGGAATGTACATCCTCTAGAGTGATAGCTACTCTACCACATCCCCATCCACCTCCCATCTAAAGTGTTAGTCAATCATTCCCATCATCCTAGGAACATGACTAATAAATCAACACTCATGGGAATCCTACACATATCGGCTATCCTTCCTAGGCCTATAGATACTATTCTATCTCTATCTCCAATCATCAAACACTCTAGTAGATCTGATAGCCATGATTCATCTACCAATCACCAAAATTTGGGTCATCCCTACAATCAAGAAACAATAAAAGATGTATTAGGTCTTCTATGGCATGTATAATCATAATACATTAATTTTACAATTTCAATAAAAAATAATCCTAAATTACTTTAATTTATTCATTTGAACTTATTTTTAGCCTACTTGATCCTTTTCCACCTTACATTTTGGACTATTCTAGCCTTTTTCAAACTTTTACATGCATTTTTGTACCATTTCAATTCTTTGGTCAACCTAGTTTGACCAAAATTTCCCTATTTTTGATCTTGTTGACTTAAAAATCTAAGTCAACCCTCTTTTTCCCCCTCCCTAGTACTACATTATAAATTTAGACTTTTTGGATCAGTTGGAAAAACTATACTAGGTCAACAGTCTATAAAACATACAAGGTTGGCACATACCTATTGGGTCAATAGTATGGATTTTGTTCATTTTCAGCCTATTGGGTCGACTGGATTGACCTAGTTATTTTTCCCTACTGATCCATTGCATTTTCCTAAAAAAGTTCCTTCTGGCAGTTTTCTCCCTAATTCCTTCAAACCCATTTCCCATCTTGGTTTTTCCAACCTATAGCATCTAATTTGGCTTCATTCTAATATCTAAAAAATCTAAAAAAATATTTTTTTCTAAAAATACACATAATTTAATAAAATACTCCAAAATTGGCTTAAGATTCATAGTTGCATACATGTAGTGCACCCATTGTTGCTCCTAGAGCTCCCTCTCATCTAGCTTGTCATCTCCTCACCATTCTATCTCGATTGGTCTCCATAGGTATTTTTCTCTCCTCCACAAGTCAAAATAAGTAAATGACTTGTCTTTTCCCTATTTAAAAACACCTTTTCAAAATTCAAAGCTTTTAATTATTTTTAGGAAAATTCCTTGTTTTATCTATATATTTGTTTCTACTCATCCATTTTTAGAACCATAAAATGCATTGGATTCAAGATGACATAGAGAATATTTTCCACTATCATATGCCTATCTTCCCAAAAATTTTATTTTTGGCTATTTTTTGCACTAAATTATATAGGTTCACCTAGTGTTCTTTACATTGGATGCTTTCACTTTCTCTTACAGTCTACTTCTTTATCTAAAGCGCTAAAGTAAATAAAGGTATGTGTTTTTAAATTCTATCCTTTCCTTTATCTTATTTTCTACTTACTGCACTTTACTTAGCATTAGCATTGTGTGTTATCATGTTCTATTTCCTGAAGCACCATCCCATATTACACTTACCTGATACGTGATGAGCTTCGAGTGGGGAATATGTATACATAATATTTTCAAAATTTTATCTCTTACTAACACTTTGTATCTTGTAAGAACCCATCGAGTCTTAATATCTCTAAGTGCATGCCTTAAGGGGTACATCAATAAAGGGGTGGGCAGACCATTGGTGCTTTATAAGATTGTTGTCCCTTTTTCCACTTGCCATCTCCACACATGTATCATAAAATAATTTACCCTAAGCTTATTATTCTTTATTTTACCCATTCCAATCATTTTTCACATCATTATCTTCTTTTTTTTTCCTTGACACCCTTTCACCAGTTGATTATACTAGGTATACTGGGTCAACCTTGTGCAGTTTTTAGCCTTTGATTATTGTATAGTATTGATTGGGTTGACCTTGTACTATCTATGGATATTTTCACTTGGATGTTTTTAGCCCTTTGGCCAACCTAGTGCAAGATGTAGTGATATATCTCTTGAAAACATATAGGGTCAACTAGGTTGACCCTATACAACTGACATATTCAAAAATATTTAGGGAAAGATCCATCTATATATACAATTTCATTTCCAACCATTTGAGAATAGATAAGTGAAGAAGAATAAGAGTGAATGAACATATGCTTATTGACCATTCTACTTGAGGAATAAAGTTTAGGGTTCTATACTTTCTTTGGAGATATAGATCTTGTCTTATGGAGAATTCTTTTAGATGCATAGATAGGTTGTATAGCCTAGATTTGATTTGTCTTTGTTATCCTCACATACCACAAAAATCTCTTGCAAAGCACCTTGGCCAAGGGAGATATTGAGGCTCGATGGGTTCTTCTTCAAGGTATGTATTCCTAACTTTATTTATCCTTTGTAAGAGTAGATAGATAGTGAAGATGTGATTATATTTCATGCATTAGGATTATATATACATTAACATGAGTATATATATTAAATGCATGTTTAGCTTAGTTTGTTTTTTTTCTAACCCCCAGTTGGTGCCACAAGCTTTGGTGATCACTATATTATATTTACTTTCTTGTTTATTATATATATAGTGAACATTAAATCTAGGACTATTTTAGTGTTATTTCATGATTATGTTAGATGGTAGGCTTTGGAACCCTTCCTAGCATGGTATATTATGATAAGTGATCCCCTAATCAAGTCTAGTGTATCCCCATATTGGTCATGCTCCTTCTTAACAAATGTATTCCCAATCAGAAGTATAGGTATGCTCTATCTTCTCTAAGCTAGGATTGATTTATAGACATGATCTATTTATGATTGCATACACCATCATGTCATAGGACATTCCATGAGATAGTGTATCCAACTCAAACATTTTTTTAAGAATAAGCTAGAAAATAGAAAGATAAATAGAGATACTCATGATCCTACAAATAATCATAACTTGGGTATCTACCATAATCCATTTCCCTAACATATCAATAATAAAAACTAGTAGCAATACCAAAGACAAAGATAAAGAGCTCCACACAAAATCAACAACAACAATGCCAACCACAATAAAAACAAAATGGTCATAACCAAGGGTAAAACAATCAAACCAACTAAGGAGGTTATCATGCCATTGCATATAGATAGAAAAATGTTATAAGACATGCTCAAGTGATAATGTTAATGCCATAACTATGAACCCTAGACCAAATACAAATAGAATTGTACCTTCACATAATAATGCTTATTTGTTGGACAATACCCAAAAACCTCTTTATGCCAATGATTATTCTACAATTCATGTTGATAATCAAGCACCATACCATCTAAGGATAATCATTCCAAACCTCATTACCTAATCATCCAACTACCAAATCCAATTTCCATATTGAGATTACACAATCATAACTTGATGATCTAGGTTCACTATTAAAATACTATAGCCAAATACTAAAAATGAGTATAATCAACCTTTTATGCCTATTAGAATTAAACCAACTAAAATAGTTGAGGGGAAAACTTATTATATTTTGGAACAACTAAAGAAACACTTTCACACATATCCATCATGGATTTATTATGTACATCTACCATTCACAAAGACATCTTGAACAAGTATTTACACCAATCCCTTGTGCCATATGATATCACTCTAGATAAATTCCAATCCATGGTAGGACATTTGGCCCCTAGTCAACATCCCACCTTTGACCAAAGTGATATGTCATACCTAGGCCCTCTACATTACATCCCATTATACATTGAAGTTAGTATAAAAAACCATCGAGTTAAATGTGTCCTTGTAGATAATGGTTTAGGTCTCAACACTATGTCTCTAAAATTGGTCAAACATATTTGATATATGACAACTAACTTACAGCCTAATACCATCATTATCAAGGCATATGATAATGAGGAATCAGAATATGAAGGTACCATTAGCTTACCAATGGTCATTGGTCCATTGACCTATGATATTATTTTCCATGTTTTAGACCTATAACTATCTTACAATCTATTATTGGACTGACTTTAGATCCATGAAAGTAGGGCTATACATTATACATTACATCAGTGTATAAAATTTACACAATCAAAAATGGAAGTGACTATACCTTCTAATCTTCAACCATATCAGTATTATAAATTCCTTGAGGCCAATTATAAAAGCTACAAATACTAATTTGGTATGAAAACTATGCCTAAGTTAGATGGAGAAAAAGTTGTAAATGGAAAAGCCATTAGATCAGGTCTAGAAGCTAATTACATTGACCTAGATAACTTAGCCTCTACCTCTACCATGCCTCCATCAAACATTTCTAACCATTTATATATAACTGACAAAGGTCTTGGGGAATATCACACCCATAATACATTCCATATTGCCAAATTGATTAAAAATCTTAAAGCTTATAGGAGACCTAAGGCCAAGACTACTCATATGGAGTGGGAAACCAAAGGAAAATCTTAGTTGAATAAGCCCATTATTTTTAAATCAGCCTTTGGACTAGAATAGGACCCCTTAGTAGAAGATGATTCATGGATCTACACTAATGATTTAGTTGATTGTTACCAAACTGTGAAGTATCCTATTCCAAACCGAATTATGGATCACCTAACTTATGGAGGCATAGGCCTCGAGATATATCAACAAGGCACAATCAAACTAGTCTCAATGAGAAAGTACAAAGGAATGCATGGTATTATATTTAAATAGTTTGGGGGTTACCTTGTATACCTTATTTGCATTCCAACACCAATAACTAGTGACGATGATTTTGGTAGTGATGAAGGATATGATTATAATATCTACGATAACTTTACTTCTATAAAAATTTTAACCCTCATGCTATTTTCAATGTTATCCATGTTCATCAACCTTCACATTTAACCCTTTACCATCCATAATTGATATATTGGGACCATCAAGAGTATAAATTCCATTAGATGAGTTTTAAAATGATGAGGCCATATATGAATTTTTAGGATTGAGGAGTCACATACCTATTGGAGACCATAAGTAAGGTTTAGCTATTAGATTAGATCATACTACCTATTTCAAAGAATAGGTGAACTTCCCTAGCCAAAAATTAAAATTAAATCAAACATTGAGATCTGAAAGTGAAAACCTCTTTGGAGTGCTTTATGGCCATGAAAAAATTAAAGAGAAAGGCATTTCTCTTCATGAAAACCTATTTATGGCACCATTAGATAGGGATGTTCACCCCTCTTCTTATGAAACATATGATACCTATAGCCCATAGTCTATTTATGGACCAGATATTAGTATTGAAGATTGGTAAGTGTTTGCACAAATTGTTCAAAAGTGACCTAAGGTTTTTATTTCATGGCCTATGCCAACACTAGGAGATTTTTATTGATCTTACTTAGGAGAATTAGATGATTTAGATCATCTAGAAGACTCTACCATTGCCAATTAGTTCAACTCCTTACCGACTATTCTAGATGATGGTTATACACTTCTAATGGAGGACACTTTGGAGGTAAATATTTAGACTCCAAAGAACCCAAATTGGATTAAACTAGGTGTTTCTCTCACTAAGGAGGAATGTGAATATTTTATATCCATTTTGAGGGAATTTGTTGACATATTTGCATAGGCCTATTCAGACATGCTAGGTTTAGACCATGTCTTGGTTTTACACCATCTCATTATTTATCTTGATGCTAAGCCTATTAAACATAAACTATGTAAGACACATCCTTGTATTATTGTATTAGTAGATAAAGATTTGAAAAAAATCATACACAAAATACATTAGGCTGACTGACTATTCATAGTGGATTTTAAACATTATGCCAATGATCAATAAATTACAAGGTATTAGGATTTGTACTGATTTTAGAGATATCAACAAAGCTTGACTAAAAAATGACTTCCCTTTGCCTAATATTGACATGATAGTTGACTCAATGACTGGCTATGAAATTCTCTATATAATAGATGGAATTTTAGGTTATAATAAAATAAGAATTACACTAGAAGACTAGCATAAGATAATGTTCACTACTCTGTGGGGAACATTTTATTATCAAGTAATGTCATCTAGACTTAAGAATGTTAGAGCCACTTACCAAAGAACTATGACAATGATTTTTCATGACATGATGCAAAATATTACTAAGTACTATGTTGATGGTATCTTAGGTAAATCAAAGACCCGTGTTGACCACCCAACCATGCTACAAATAATTTTTGAGAGACTTTATGAGTACAATGGAAGGATTAATTTGAAGAAATGTGTATTTTGAATCACTTATATAAAATTGTTAGGTTTATTTTCTCTCGTAAGAGCATTGAAATCAACCCAACTAAATTTCATTCAATTATAAAAATCTCACCTCTATCTACCTCAAAACAACTCTATAATTTGTAGGGAAAGATTTAATCTATCAAACACTTCATCTCATAATTAGCTGATAAATACTATCCATTTACGCACTTTCTAAAGAAAGGTGTTATATTCTCCTGGAATGAAGAGTGTCAAAAACAATTTGATTAGCTCAAAGAATATCTTTCCAACCCACTTGTTTTGTTTCCACCAATGCCAAATAATCCATTACTTCTTTAGTTGTCATCAATCAAAAATGCCTTGGGGACACTTTTGGCCCAACAGGATGAACAGGGAAAGGAGCATGTTGTATATTATCTGAGTTGAACATTGGTCATGTATGGACATAAATGTACACCAATTGAAAATTATTGTTTAACAATGGTGTTAGAAACCTAAAAATTATGTCATTATATGATAAAAAACAAGACCATTGTTATCACCAAAGTAGATCCACTCAAGTATCTACTTTCTAAATAAACTCTACAGGGATATTGGCCAAATAAATCATGCTATTGAGTAATTCTGAAATTAAATATGCCAACAAGAAATCCATTAAAGGGGAAGTACTCACTGATCAACATGTTGAAGCTCCTCTTCAAGATACTCAACCTCTTACATTTGGATTTCTATATGAGGCTATTATGAGCATTGAATACGTAGATGTAACTCCTAAGGTTTAATGGTGGAATATGTACCTTTATGGATCATTCATGACTTGAAGATCAAGGGCCAAAATATTATTAATTATGCCATAAGGATATCTCATTCCCAAGTCATTTTGTATTATATTTCTATGTACCAATAACATGGCTAAGTATAAATCATTCATTATAGGGATTCATCAAGTAGTATAGTGGAACATTCAAAAAAAATTGGTGTATGGTGATTCTCAGTTAATCATCAATCAAGTCATGACCCAATACTAGACAAAGGAAGAGAAGATGGTACCCTATAAATATATGGTCGACACTCTCAAGCAATAGATTACCAACATCTAATTTAAGAAAATATCTCAATCCAATAGTAGAACTAATAATGATATGACCATTATTGGTTCTGTGATCTAACTCACTGATACAACTAGGGATTATCAATTTATTGTTAAATATTTCTTAGAATTAGCACACAAACAATCAACTATCGAGATGATTTGTAACATTTTTTGTCCCACATCTCCTTGATATTTAGATATATATGCCTATCTTCAAAACCAAACCATGCCTCCTAATTTATCATGTAAAAAAAAAATCCTTCACCCAAAAATCCTCTTGATGTACCCTACCTGGAATAACCTTATATCTTAGAATCTATCATGAAACTATACTTCATTATTTACCTTCTATAGAATCTAGACTAGCAATGAGGAAAGTCCATGAAAGAGTGTGTGAAGCCCACACTAGCAGGGCAATCTTAGCCAAAAATTTACTGCTTACTATTTATAACTAGCCAATGATGGAATTAGATGTAGCTACATATGTGAAGAGGTGTGTCAAGTGTCATAAGCATGCCAATTTTATTCATGCTCTAGCTAAGACACTTAAACTATTGACAACACAATGGTCATTCTCAGTATGGGGACTCGATCTTGTAGGGAAGATCAATCCAATATACTTAGATGGCCATAAATACCTCTTGATTGATACTAATTACTTTACTAAGTGGGTGGAATATATTCCCCTCACTTACGTCACTGGTAAATAGATCTTGAAATTCATATTAAACCATCTCATTTACCATTATGGCATCCCCTCTGACATTATATCTAATAATGATAGACCATTCAAAAGTAAATATGTGAAAGAACTTTGTTCTCAATACCACATCAAACAACATTCTCTACCACTTACGATCTATAAGGTAACGGCTAAGCTAAGGCTTCTAATAACATATTTTTCAATATTTTGAAGAAGATTATCAATACTTTTGGTCATAATTATAACTTGTAGCTATTTAATGCCCTCTGGGCATACCATACCACATTTTATACTCCAAAAAGAGATACACCCTATTGAGTTATTTATGGAACTGAATACATTCATCTTGTTGAGGTCGATTTTCCTTCTTTTTGAATTTTATTGAATCAAATTATTGATGATGAAGACTACATAGTGTCTCACTTGTAAGAGCTATACCTGATTTATGTTAAATGTTTGGCCAACCTGAATAATATTCAAGCTTATCAAAACTAATTAAAAGGCCAATATAATAGGTGTATTAAGCATCATTAACTCAAGCTTGGTGACTTGGTCCTAAAAGAGAATCCAAAGAATGTTAACATTGATTCCAAGAAAAAGGGAAATTTCCAAATAAATAGGTTAGTGCCCTATGTATTTATTTCTAACTATGGTTCTAAAGCATACATGCTTGCTACACTAGAGGGAGATGAACTTGATGAATCAATGAACATAATTCACCTCAATTTTTTCTATACTTGAGGGATTTAGATTATTTCCTACAAGGATCATCTAAATGATACCTTATTATACCTATTATTTATACTATAATCCTTATCATTTTTCCATACCCTTAATCCTTCACCAACTAGTGGTTTTTTACCTAACCCTACCTATCATGTTTGGCCTTGGTTCTGATTTATTTGTACTTCAAACACATTCAGTGGTTGATGATAAATCTAGTTCTAGTAGTTATTTTAGAATTATAAATTTAAATAGAAGTATATTAAATCAATATGACAGTTGTCCTAGTAATTGCATCCTTTATTTTTTGTTATGTTCCCACCTCGTGTTAATAATTATAACCACCTATGGTAAAATTAGTACAATTGACCCTTTACCATTATTTCCTAATTATAACCACCTATGGAAAAATTAAAGGCAACCCCTTTACCATGCATTAACACATCACCTTGGCATTACTTTTATCATTTACCTTTATTTGTAACTTTTTAGTACTTAATTGGATGCCTTTTATATATGTGGAACTATAGTGACTTGAGATCCTACAAGATTATTTAGGTAGCACTTGAATCATGTTGAGATCAGCTCGGTCACCCTTTTTACCACACTCTTACCATTTTTTTATCACTTTAAGGTTAAATTATCTCACCATTTTTTGAGTAACCTAAGCCATGATCTCATCATTTTGAGATTTGTACCATTCTATGTCTCATAATTCTTGATTGAGTTGAGATGCCTAGAAAATTTTGAAAATATTTCAAACAATTTAAAAACCCCTAAACATTTGTAAAAGATCTAAAAAATCCTTAAAATTACAAAATCATGAAAATTAGATTAGAATTTCCATGTGAGATATACATCCATCAAATTTTTTGGGATGGGCCATCTTATCTATTTATTTTATTTCTAGACCACCTTGGTTTTTTTTCGTCCCATTTCTAGGAGAACTACATCGGCCTAAGGTCCACATGGACTATGTAGGTAGAACCTAGATACATTGGGTATTTCAAGTTAACTCAGTCTCACCTTCATTTATTTTTTGACCACTTCTTTGACTTAAGGATCTTGGGACCCCTAAATATCTCATGAGTAACCACTTATCATTTGTATTCCTCATCCTTATTAGCCTCAAGTCATACACTCTCATCATTTTACAAGTTAATATTGTGAGCATTATGTATTCAACTTTGATACACTAATGACCAATTGGATTTTTTATGCTCTCACCATTTTATGAGTGACCATTACCTATGCTCTCACCATTTTGTGATCTCATTCTCATTCCAAGACTTAGTTTTAGTAGACACTATGAATGATCATTTTAGTTTATTAGTGAATACTCATCTCTTGAATTTTAGTGTATTTTTAGCCTAAACCATAATCTCACACTTGTAAGATATATTGATGTTTAAATTTTCGTCATTGTGTAATTTCATCACCCCTTTATCATGCACTCACTTTTTTATGAGATCATTCTTATTTTCCTCTACACATCAATCATGTTTTCTTATCATACATTTTCATCTATCCCATATCCTAGGATAACTACATTTACCCTAAAATTCACATTCAATCTTATGTCCATGGAACTATGTGTAAGAAGGATTACAAAGTTGGTTACTAAAAAATTAGTCAAGAAAACCATGAAAAATTCATTGAAGAACATAAAAAACTTAGCCACCTTATTCCTATAGGGTTTGCTAATGATAATGAAGAACAAATGAAAGAAATCAAGAAAGTTATACCTTCCCAAGTGACTCCACCATCCAAGAGTGGCACAAAACATGTTTTTCCCCTTTATCTAGTGTTCTTGTCTTCTTCAAAAATGGTTTCCCATCATCTCAAGATCACTATGCAAAATCTAGGTTCAAGATAGAAACTCAAATTTATGCCTATCAAAGAATCTATCCTATTACAAATAATAGCATTAATAAAAGAAAATGAATTATGAAGGGATTTATACATTATAATATTACATAAATGAAGCTTAAAAATGGTAGTGTGAGGCCTTCTATTTATAGATTTTTGAGATTGGTAAGGATCAACCATGACTGTCCATCTCAAGATTGATATGTGTGGCCATGGATTAATCTAGTATTTTTAATTAAATATATAAATATCCTCATAATTATTTGGTAATAAGGGTCATTAATGAGTCATGTGAGGCATTAAAGAGGCATGGGAGGCCATAATCATGATATTTGTTGCAATTATGGCCTATGGATGCCACCCCATAAATGATGTTATTGGGTGAGGTAGATATTGTGAATCAATTTCCAATAATGAAATAATCAATAACCTCCATGGAAAATCCACTTGAGCTCTCAATTTGACTTAATTAGCTTTAAATAAGATTAATACACTTTAGTATAATTCTTCAAAAATTGGTGCTAAATTAATCAAAATGGTCAGAAAGTCATATTACTAGTTCATAATTTGATTTAGGAATAATTAGAAGGTGATGTTAGATGTGTATAGACCATGATCCTATTTAGGATGTTTCTAACACTTAATAACATAGGTACATGACATGTACTAATGAATTAGAGGAAAAGAGTGATCCAAAGCACAAAAAGGAAAATCATCATTTTAGCTTGAAATAAATTGATCAAAGTTAGGAATCACATAAAAATAATTGCCTCATTTAGGGACACATTAGCCTAAATTGGCACTTATAATGACAAGCTCGAACCATTTAGTACGTTTAAGTGATTTTGGTCAAAATTGTGCATTTGAGTGCATTTCAAGTAAGATTGACAATTTCAACATAAATGGTGTTAGGAATTGGATGCCTACATTTTACCCCTATTTAAGAAGTCATAGTGAGACATTTAGGAAAAGAAACATATTTTCAAAGAAAAGAGTTGTCTAGAACAAATTGGAAATGACCCATGATGCCCCATTGAGAGTAAAAATAGGGATGAAAGAGAAGGATGGTCTCGAAAAGAGAGAGAAAGTGAGATTAACCCATGGGACATATTAAAACTGGACTGAGTTAATACTTGCATGCATGGTTACCATCAATGATCAAAAGATAATTAGAATATAATGTTCCCCAAAGATGGGGCTAATGGGAAGGATACAATCTAAAAATATAAGTGATACACTTTAAACACATCTAAAGCTAGGGTGTAAGCTATGTGCTTTAGAATTGATCAATCTCAAGACAAGTTGCACACTAAAATATTGACATTGTGGGAAAAAGTGTGGAGAGCTTGAAATTAGAATAAAAAGGATAATTTTGTCCCCAAAGGTAGAAAAATTAATAACTATGTTCCCCTGTAAAGCCAATATGATCATGATAAAGTAATTTTACCCCAATAGGGCTGATTTTGATCACTGATAAAGATAAATAATGGCTTGCCCCTATAGGGATGATTTAGATTTGTTAACTGGTTCAAATGTTATGCCCCAGAATGGTAAAATTAGCAATCAATTATCTTAAGAATATAACCTATGACATGGACTAAAAGATGAGTGGGCATAAAATGAGATGTGATGGTGTAATGACTAAAATAATCATTAAAAACTAGGCATACAAGGATACACAAAGTGATGAAAGAGATGAAAAGAATAATAAAGATGGCTAAGTTGATCTAAGATACATCATGTATCTAAGCACTACCTACATAGTCCAAATAGACCTCAACCCAATTTAGTTCACCCCAAAGTGGGAGAGAATGGAATGAGGGATGATGAAAACTAGCTAATGGTTTGATAAGACGCATGATGTATGCTAAGATATGCATGTTTAATCATAGAGTCAGGTGTTAAACCTATTAAACCTAATTTATGCATTGTGATCTTGAGAACTATTCATCATAGCTATATTAATGTTTAGACTTGAATCCATATCACAAAGTACTTGCTATAGCAAAATGATGTTAAGCCTCATAATTATGAATAACTTATAAAGACATGGCATTTCAATTGCATAGATTTGGTTCAAATGTGAATACATATAACTAAGGAGAATGGTATAAAATGACCAAAACCAAAGTTATAACTATTTACATTTAAACAAACAAACAAAGAAAAAGATAAACATAAACATAAATGAACCTAACTTAAAATCAAGAAATGAACAATCAAGACTTAAGTAGGAACAAGAATGTTTAAAAACAAAACAAGATCAACTTAACAACATGAGATCAAGATATAAATAATCAAGATCCATGTGGACCATCAAGATGTTCTTAAAAACAAAAGAGAAGAGCAAAATAAAAATAAGGAAACACAAGATCATGGTGAGACAAGAAGTAATAAAAGGATAAAAGGAGAAAAAATTAATGAGGAGGTGCAAAATCACAACAAAACACCAATAAAAATTAAATAAACACACACAAATGATATTTGGTGTAGTTTAAACAAAAAAGCACAATAAAATATCAGCAAAATTCAAATAAACACAAACAAAAAAAATCCAAGTTAGTGTGGTTTAAAAATAGATGTTCATGCACTTGTAGTAGAGGCATTACTTTCCAATAAAATGTAACAAAGAATAAGGACACAAAATTTGTTCCCTAATTAAAGAGGAATAACAGTAGAAGAAATGGGAGAAATATAAGAAAAGGAAGGGGGTGACCGAGTTGACTCTAGATGTACAAAACAAGTGGACCTTTCCTACATAGTTCCATGGATGCATGTTCCAAAATGAACTTTAGGCCAAATGTAGTTCTCCCATGAAGTGGGATAGAAGACATGATGATGATCAAAAACATATGACTAATGTTGTAGAAGAATAGGAATACTTGACAAATGATATTGGTCTCTCAAAGTGACAAGTTGGTGGGACAAGGTGACTTGTAAAATGGCATGCCAGTGGGTTTTAATTTTATTTTGAAATGGAAAGAGTGTGATCATGGTGGGATAGGAATATATATAATGTATAAAAGTGTAAGACAATGGTTTTGTTCTTTTGTGGATCATTTTCTAATGTTTTTGTGTTTTTGGGATAAAATATGTACATAAGGGGACCAAATAGTCAAGGAGATGCTCGTCCAAGGATGTAAGTTCTAAAAAACCACTAAATCCAATTGCAATGGCATGCATGAATATAAATAATGGCCCAAGTAACTATCTAATTGTTATAATAATAGCTAAAACTTGATGTAATGACACATGCTCATAAATAGGTGAGAACAAGGATCCCGATAAGGCAATAATGTCTACCAAACAAAAACAAAAGAATAGAACTATGTGTAATGAGATAAATCTAAAGAACCATGTAGTGGAAAAAACCATAGGCTTTGGTATCTGTGTTCACTTGTCTGTAGCAAAAGATGCAAAAGACTACCCATGTTGATATGTTTTATAGAATTGGCATTAAATGTCATCATAATGCTTATGAGTCATAATCAAGATCATAATTATTCAAGGGATAAAAGTGTTTAGGTTACAATAGCCTTGAGATATGAAAAGAACATGATTCTAAAAGAGAATGGTCTAGAATGAATAGGTTCCAAAGGAGGACAGTACAAGGTAGGATAAAACATGTTCAAAGTGCCAACAGTCCAAAAGCCTTGACTGTCCAGAGTCATGAAAGTAATAAGGTTCTCAAGATGATGGTTTAGGATATGTCAAAAGAATATGGTCCATGGTAGGATAAAATACTTTGACACAAGTTAACCCTAAGTAATGGGTCTTATAGATAATGGTTCAAAGTTGTTCAAACATAAAACCTTTTAAGGTGTATAATGTTCATGGGCTTTGGAAGTTCTTCACCATTTAGAGCATCCAGTCTATATGCCCCTAATCCATAGTTCATCATGATAACATATGGTCCCAACCAATTAGGTTACAATTTACCTTTTTTCTTGCATTCAGTGTTTGTGTTCTTTTAGTTCTATTTCAAGACCAAATCACCAATATAAAACTCCTAAGGGAAAATGTGCTTGTTTTAGCTTCTTCACAATATTTTTTGATAGGATTATAATTTTTTTAAGGTAGCCACACATTTATCATCAATAAGTTATAGTTATTACAGCCTTCAGACTCTATATTCTTGATTATATTCAATTTTCTCCAAAGATACTCGCAATGATGATAATTCAATCTCAATTGGGATAATAGCTTTTGTGCCATAAATAAGGGAGTATGGAGTGGCTTCTATAGGGGTTTGATGATTGGTTTTATAAGCCTAGAGGGTAAGAAATATTTGAAAGTGACAATTATAGCCAGCATCATTGATAATATTCTTTAAAATAGCTACAATGGTTTTATTTGATGCCTTAGCTTATCTATTGCCTTTTGGGTTATATGGCATAGATTTTTTGTGCTTGATTTTGAATTTTGTACAAAGGTATTTTACATCTCTATTTATAAAATATCCATCATTATCAGATATAATGTGTGTCAGGATACCATATCTATAGATGATATGGTAAGGAATGAATTTAGCTATTTGCTTCTCATTAACATAAGTGAGAGGAATGGCCTCAATCCATTTAGTGAAATACTTGGTAGCGGTCAAAATGTGTTTATGTCCATCTGAAGATGTGGGGTTTATTTTCTCAATGAGATTGAGGCCCCAAGTTGAGAATGTCCATAGTGTTGTGATCGGTTGTAGTGGTAAAGAAGGTGTGTGTATCAAGTTTTCGTGTTAATAAGGGTGACATATTTATTTACATAATTGTAAGCATTTGTCTCCATTTTTGGCCAATGATAGCCTATTTTAAGGAGATTTTTAGTTAAGACTACAACATTGGTGTGGCCCCCACACATTCCTTCATGAAGCTCCCTCAAAGATAAATTAGATTCTCTCAAAGATAAATAATGAAGAAACATTCCATTATAACCTTTGAGATAAAGCATGTTTCCTAGGAGGGTATAACATGTTAGATGGTGATGGAATAGTTTTTATTGATTATTGGATAAGCCAGGTGGAAAAACATGATCATGGAAGTAATTCTAATAGTCTTAATACCAAGGTAGTTTGGGTGGGGAATTGGGACCAATAATGGTGCATACCCTGTCTGAATATGTCATAATATGTGTAGGTTGTAGAAGATTCTCAATCAAAATCTGATACTCTTTAGCACCTCTCTAAATCTATATCATTGACCCAATTATTTCCATTGCATCGACATATCTATTATTTATTCTTGACACTTGTTCAAACTATAAAGATTTAAAATAAACCTTGAAATTATCAATAATTTAATTTTAAGGAACAATCTTGTCATATCTAGTTTGATATTGATCAGTGGTTTGATTGATGATTAATTGAGAATCACCATAAACATTCAAATGTTGTATATCCCATTGAATGTCAAAATGAAGTCCGAAAATGAGTGCCTAATACTTGGCCATATTGTTATTACAATTAAAGTTAATATGGAATGATTTGGGAATAAAATCCCCTTGTGGTGTAATCAATAATATTTTATTTCTAGATCCATGATATGTTAAGGAACCATCAAAATAGAGCTTTCATTATTTTGGTTCATACTTCACTTCTTCTACTGTCATGATTGAATCATCTGGAAAGTCAAATCTAAGTGGTTGAGTGTCTATAATAGGGGCTTCTATAATTTGATCAGTAATAACATGCCCCTTGCTAGCTTTCTAATTTTGATACTCAACATAAAATTTACTAAGGAGCATGACCCATTTAGCCATACATTCTATGAGAACTGCTTTGGATGACAAAAATTTGAGAGGATCCACCTTAGCAATGATAATAGTTTTATTATTTAGCACATAGTATCACAATTTTTTGGTAGTAAACACCATAGTTAAACATGCCTTATTAATAGGTGTATAATTGTGTATATAATCCACTAGTGTGTGGCTCAAATAATAGACTACATGTTCTTTACCTTGCTCATCATGTTGGGCTAAAAGTGCACCTAGTGCATGTTCAATTGTTGATATGTAAAGAAGCATTAGCTTTTCAAATGTTGACAGTCTCAAAACTGGTGGGTTGGCCAAATATGTCTTGAGCTTCACAAATTCTATCTAAAAATATCCATCCCACTAAAATATCATCCCTTTCTTCAAGAGATGGGTAAATGGGTGGCATTTATCTATGAATTAAGAAATGAACCTATAAATTGACTGAATCTTTCCTTGTAGGCTTCACAGTTGTTTAAGATTATTTAGTGGATGCATCTTCAAAATAGCCTTGACTTTTATAGGGTCAAATTCAATCCCTGTTTACAATATAATGAATCTTATAAGTTTCCCTAAATTAACTCTAAAGACATGCTTATTAGGATTCAAATGGACTTTATATTCATGAAGCCTCTCAAAGATTCTTTGTAGAACGTCAAGATGTTCATCTCTTGTCCTTGATTTTGCTAGTATGTCATCAACGTAGTATTAAATAATATCATGCATCATGTCATGGAAGATGATATTCATAACATGTTGATATGTGGATCTAACATTCTTTAATCAAAATGGCATGACTTGGTAATAGAATGTTACCCACAGAGTGCTAAATGTAGTCTTGTATTGATCTTATTGGACTATCTTGATCTAATTGTATCCAAAAAATCCATCCATGAGGGACAACATCTCATACCCTATAGTAGAATTAACAATCATGTCCATCTTAGGTAGAGGAAAATCATCTTTGGGGAATGCTTTGTTGATATCCCTAAAATCAATATAAAGACGAATACCCATAGGATCTTTGCTAATTAGAACTATGTTTGATATTAATTTGGAATAGTATAGTGGTCTAATGAAACCTTCTCCTAACAACTTTTCCATCTCTACTTTTACCAAAAGGGTGATGTATGTATCTTCCTCAATTTTTTCTTAATTGGTTTGGTATCAAGATGAATAACAAGTTGATGCACAACCAAATTAGGGTCTAAGCTTTGCATGTTGAAATATTTCCATGCAAAGATGTCAATATAATCCTTCAAAATGGATATAATGTGTTCACATTTTTCTTTATTAAGGGAAGCTCCAAGGTAGATAATTTTTGGATCCTCATACATTCCCAAGTTCACTTCAACTCTATTCTCGACAATAAGTGTGGATCCATCTTCAAGAATAGTAGGCAAGGTGTGATCATGATCATATTCTTTTATTACTATTTCTTCTTGTTCTTCCTAAAACTCTTGTTAATGTGATGAATCAGAATCTACTGGTTTAGGTAATGGCCAATTAGAAAAAATCTTAGGAAATTCAAGAGCAAGGTGCTCAAAGACCTATTATTATTTTGATGTGATGAATCCTTTAGGGATGAGAAAACTTTCCTATCCAAGAGCACCTAAATTAGTTTTAACTCAAGGGCTTATCTTTTTCTTTACTTTTTCCCTGATAAATGAGTACCTCAAAGAGGTTTTCACTTAAATATCTCAATGTTTTATCCTTTTTATGACCAAGAAATTTTATCTGCTCTCCAAAATTAGGTAAAGGGATATAATGAAAATCAAATCCTTATTTGTGATCACCAATGAGAAATCCATCTCTTAGGCCTATGTATTCTGTAATTGATTCTTCATTCTAAGCCTCATCAAGGCATATGATCAAAATTTTTTGGTCCCAATCAATGAGTTTAGGATGGTGAAGGTATAAGAAACAATGAGGGTTTTCTTTAGTAAGGAAAGCTCCAATAAAATGAGGTTCTAATTTAGGATGGGAAGTTCCAATGAAATGGGGTTCTATTTAGGATAGGAAGCTCCAATGGTGGAATGGGATCTTGTTTCAAGATGGGAAGCTCCAATGGTGGAATGGGATCTTACTTTAGGATGATAATATCTAATGGTATAAATAGGTATTATGGTCATAATGGCATTTTAGTCAAATAAATTCAAGTCAATGAGCTTGTTCAAAAAGGCTATAATGGGAAGCTACATCACTGCTACGAGTATTATCTCCAGTTGATTTAGAATAATCACTATAAAAATTCATGAAGTCACCCCCAAGTAGTATAAATCTAAGATAATGATTCAAATTATGGACTCCAGCTGATAATGGTTCAAAGATTCGTTATGCTCGTAGGCTAAGGCTAGTTTCTAAATAATAAAGATGATATGTGATCTAATTAGGGATAGGATATTTTGGATTTTGAAATAAATCACCAAGGCCATTAAAATATAACCAAGCTTGTTTAGTAAAATTCTCTCAATCTTATTGTGGAAAAATAGGTGGCATGAATACCATAGGTGGTTTTAGTTATTTCTTCTTCCTTTGCCAGATCAAGGTGGGTCTATTTGGGATCTTAGAAGGTTTGGGTTTACCAAATGTTTTAGGGGACTCAAGTAAGTTTTCAACATAGAAGGCATCCTTAAGATGGTACATGGAAATGCCCATGTCTTTTATCATAACCTATTTTGTAAGAGTTGTAGGAAATAGATCAGTTAAAGTGGAATCCAAGTCACTTGGGTTTATATAATTGGATGGAGGTGGATGTGAAACTATGTGTTTGTTCTTATTTGTAATAAATTCAAAACCTAGACAATATTTATAATTATGAAATTCATCCTCAAGGTGTTTGAAATATTGATAAGGCTATTGATCAACATGAATAGTAACCTTGATCACATCATGGGGAAACTTAAAGCATTGGCATAGGGTAGATGGAATAGCATGTACTTCATGGATCCAAGGATGACGAAGGAGTATGTTATAAGGCAACTCGATGTCCATAATATGAATAAATGTGTGGTGGGAAATAAACCCAACAATGATTGGCAAATGAATAGTACTAGAAGACTCCCTCTTAGTGTTATCATAAGCCTTTATGGTGATCACCTCTGGATAGATGTCCTTCTTATTAGTATAACCCAATATCTTCACTAGTTTGAGGGATATTAAGTTCAATCCTAAACCATTGTCAATAATAACCCAATTTATCATATGATTTTCAATTATTACTTCAATGTATAATGGGTTATTATGGCTTCGATCTAGGGTGGATATGTCTTTTTGATCAAACATGAGTTGATGAGATGAAGAAAAGTGTCAAACTAATGTTTATAACTGTTCATGATTGATATATTTGGGAATAGTTGATTCTTATAAAATGTTATTTAGGATAGTTCTATAGACTTCCAATGTATGAAATAGATTCAAAATGGAAATATACATAGGGATTTTGCTTAGTTGGTCTGATAGACTATAAGGATTTTCAACATTGGGATGAGATTGATTTGATTTGGTTGGTATAGTGTTAGGATTTAGATCTGAAGGCACAATATTCATATTTGGTTCCATGCAAGAAGATGGAAATGGGTCCTACAGGGTAACTCATGAGCATCTAGTTGTGACTACATAACCTAGAAGTGGCAAGGAGCTATTATAATTAGGATATGAAGGTAAAGGGCCTTGAAGGGTGGCTCGTGGGAATCTAGTTACATTACTAAAATTTTAAGTTGATGAGAATCTATTATAATTATAAGAATTTTTGGATCCAAAAATAGTAACCCATGCAAATAGAGTCACAATAAAATTATATGAACTCGATGTGGTATTAATAGAAGGAGAGGGTGTTGGCCATATAATATTGGGTCCCATGATATGAGGAACAGGAGATGGTTCATGGGATTTAACAATAATAGTGTCAATGTGGTATGTGTAAATGCATCCCATAGTGTTTTTAGAGTCATAAGGCATGTTATTATAACCCAATTTTTTAGCATGGGTATTATTATCCTAATATTGATCATATTGATTATGATTTGGATCATGATTTTGGTTCTAACTCTACTACTAATTTTATCCTTGGTTCTGGTGATTGTTACTTGGTGGTGGTCGATTATGTTAAGGAAATGTATCTTGGTAGATTACCATGTCCTGATTAGTGCCTTGTTAGGCCAATTTTATCTCAAATTCATCACTCTCGATCAGATCTTCAATTAGGTGCCATAATTAGATGTAATGATAAGTGTCATAAATGATAACTTGAATGAATTTGCACCATTCACTTTCTTTGTACCATTTAGGTTTTGGTTGATCTTGTGTAAATGGCCTTAGTAATAGTCATACAATTAGAGGAGTTGTTATAAGCTTTTGAACTACTGTATCGATAAATTCTTCTAATTTACTTAAGACTCTATACTGATTGTTGATTGTCCTCCATGGAGGTTATCTTTACAAACTAGGTGGTGGATTAGGTAGAGGTAGTTTTACATTTAGAGATGGTGGGTCTTGCACCATTTTTATGTGTCTTATTTCAATCATGTCATTTCCCACCATGTTTTTATTCTTATTAAAACCCTTGGGTTTCTCTTGTACAACTGTTTGGACTGGTGATTGGGTTTGATTTGATGCTTGACCCTATGCAAAATTCTTGACAAGGTCCTTATAAATAAGATCCTTTTCAATCTACACCCCTTTTTCAATAATTTCCTCGAATGAGTTAGCACAAACAAGCCATAGATTGTGTGTAACCTTGGGGTGTAAGTTCTATGCAAAAATGTTTGCCTACTATTTATCTAGCAAGTTATGTTGAAATCAACCACCTAATTCCCTCCATCTTTTTAGGTACGTGTAAAATATTTCTCCATCACATTTTTTAGCTTTGTATAAGTTTAAAATGGTCAATTCATGTTTTATGTTATATGAGAATTGATTGATGAACTTTTTAGATAAGTCATTTCAATCCACAATCAACCCCTTAGGTAGCTTGAGCATCCAATCAAGAGCTTATCCCACTAAACTTCATGTAAAAAACATAGTGAATAGATTTTACTGTAAGTTACCTCTAGCATAACACAAAGAATACCTGAATGTGTTCTTGAGGGTCACCTTTTCCTTTGTATTTATAAAATTTGGGTGCTTCAAAATGAGGTAGAAAGGGGATTTAGAGAATAGATAGATCAAATAGATATGGGCATTTCTCATCAAACTTGTAATTCTATACCTATTGTTCATCTCCAATTGTGTCAAAATCTCTTTCATGGAGTTTTACTCTTTAATGTTTGGTGTATTTTTGGGTGGAAAATAATTATATTGGGGTAGAATGTGCCCCTATTGCTATTGTTGGGGAATTATGTCCCCCTAATTCTACTATTTGGGTGGTATATGCCCCTAATGTTATTATTGGGGTGGTATGTTCCCCTGTTGTTGATGTTGGGGTGGTATGTGCCCATATTATTACATGGATTTGGTAGGGATGTACACCCTAAAATCCATGGCTTGGTTCAAATTTACTCTTTGAGTCAAGTAGGTAAGAGGTTGATTCTTAAGAATTTATCATCTTGAATCATGAGTGATTTATTGATTTTGGGGAGTTCATGGTTTGTTTACCAATGTCTAAGTTGGTTGAGATGAACTAGCTATATTGTTTTGTACAGTTTTTTCAATACGTACTAAATGCTCTGGCCTATGGTTTTGTAAAGGAACAAGAGGCTCTTGATGATTAAATAATATGTGCTCCATTTTTAGTGGAGTATGTTGTATAACCTCTTGGGATTTGGGTTGTTTTATTGAGACCTCTTGATCTATCATTATTATGTTTTCAACTAGATTTAGCATTGATTCAACCACATTTCCTTATTCCTTGGAAGCCTTGTTATGGAATTAAGTGGCATTTAAAGAGCCTATCAAGTCATTGATAATTTGGTCAACATATCATTGACATATGAGTTTATTCTTGGTGACAATATCTTGATCAATAAGTTTTGACTCTACAAGTGCCTCTTTCCCTTTGCTAGAAGAAGTTATGTTTGTCTATGCAATGTTTGCGAAGGTTTATTCTCATTGTTTATTTCCTTCTCTAACCAAAGTATTTAATTACTCCATAAGAAAGTTTGAATGTATTATAGCACTAGATTATATCAACCTTAAGAGGGTTTCATCCTTGTCCTCTAGGGGTTGATATTTTGTATAATCTTCCTTGGATCCTACTGTCATGGGAATGTCCTCAAAGACCATAGAATTGTCTTAACCATCAAAATAATTATCATCATCATAGCTAAGGCCATTAGGGATCCCACTATGAGTATAGCTTTGAGTCATGTATGAAAAATGTTTTTATCTATGTTTGACAAGATTTGGAAAATGTTTTGCAAACTTTTAAATAAGATATGTGTTTTTTATCTTTCTTTTAAATAAGTGGCTAAGGTATCATAGAGACTATAAAAAGGAGGGTATCTTGGAATCACATATAATTATAAGAATGATATTCAAAAACTTACTCAAACTTTGGGTAGATTAAAATCATATGAATTAGAAGAGGGTATGATCACTCAATAATCTAAAATGTAAACTAGTACACCAAAGGCTATATTTAGAGATAAGTTAATACCATTAAAAGTTAGTTCAACTTTGATGAGTTTCTACTAGAAACTAGAATAAATCCCTTTAGATTAGGAAGGAAACAATGTGAACCAAGAAAATCAAGATGTGAAAACATGCGATAATTCTTAAGTATAAAAATAGAACCAAATGGGTAGCACAACGTCACCACATGGTTATAAGAATGGTAGTATAAAATGTGTTCTTCATGAGTGATATGCAAGATGACTTAAGTTATCAAATGATGAAAATGTGATAATGAGTCAATAACAGCCTTCAATTTAAATTGGAAATTAAACCCAAGTTCCCTCATGTTAATTTCAAATGGTGAATCCAATTTAACACATCAACCTTGTGAACTTATAAGAGTGAAATTTCCAATTTAAACTATCAATGAAGGACTTAAGAAAATTTGGGAAATTAGTCTAGACTCAAATGGGAAACATAACTACACCAATTAGATGATATAAAACACAACGTTTAAGATGATAATTTGAACAAGGCAAAGATGATTTTTATTTGGACAGCATAACGCCTCCTTGTTTAAGAAATTGGTGGATAATGTGTTTGGTTTTTGAAGTTTATTTCACAAGAAACTTTTGACTCAAATCAATACCAACTAAGATAAGACCAAAAATAAACAAATACAACTAAGTAATCATCCTAGATCTTATCAAGGTATGGTAAAATGGGGTTGACTAAAACTATAATTTTTAAGTCTTCTAGATAGATCCTATATATAGCAACTTTCACATTGTGCACACATAAGGGAAGAAACATGTCAATTCAAACCACATAAATCAATTTATTGTGAAAAAGTCTTGTCCTTTTCACAATCACTACATCTTTAACTTGCTCAATATAGTGTGATATTTGAATTTCCCCTATGGCCCAAGTTTGATATCATTAATAGAGATGGTTTAACTACTCAAACCACCATCCTAATGAGTCACCCCCAATTTTTATACCTCCCATGGAGGGAGGTTGAAGATGATGTTGGGAAATGAAGCCCTGGGTCAAACCTTCCCTAAAGAACTTATGGAAGGTTATGAATTCCCCCTCACAAGCCAAAATATATGAAAACTAAAACAAATAGAAAGACTTTAGGGTTGCTTTTAGATCACCCAAACCATATGAGTCTTTGGGAGAGCCTAAGAAACTTCCTTTCTACACGTTTGGACTAAGGCACAAAGTGTAATGGAAAGGAACTTTTGGTCACTTGAGTTCCCTATATGGGATGGGAGGAGAGCATACATGCGCTATCATTTTTATAAAAACAAATGATTAACAAATAATTTTGAGTGAAGTGTTTTGAATTTTAAATATCAAGTTTAAATGTGACATTGTTCATTACTAGCCTCCTTGGCTTAAGTGCGAAAATGGAAAGATATGCACAAAATAACTTAAGCAAAAAGAAAATCTAGGTTTATTTTAAGCCCAAAATATAAATGTTCTTAAGACGTAGCATGTTCATTTTAGAGCCCAAAATTCAATGTGCAAGATATTATCTAATTTCTTTTAAAAACCCAAAATGAAATGTGTGATAAATATACATGCCAATTTAATGTTAAAATTGCTCCCTCAACTTGCAAATGTTAAATTAGGACCCCCTAATTAGAAGAAAATTTAGTTGTGAGCAACTAAAATTTAGAAAAGAAGGTCTCAATTTTGTGTTTTAAAAACATGGTGACCATCGGTGGTCACTGTTTAACCATTACTAGTTCTTCAAGACCATCACTAGTTAAAATCAACCAACCATGGCTAGTCAATACCCAACCATCAATGGTTACCTATCAACCCTTAAGGCATCAACATTATTCTTAAAAACTTGGTTAGAATAAAATATCTAAATGTTAAGCCTTTAGATCACTCCTATGTTTAGACTAGATACTTAATAAACTCAAAAATTTTAGAAACAACTTAAGAAAATGCTCAAAATAAATATTTTTAGACGTGTTTTCCCATGCAACCTAAATGATTGTGATCAAGTAGAATCATTGTCAGTCACTTAGAACCATTGATAGTCACTATGTGACCTATGTGTACATAAAAAACATGGGAAAACAAGCATAAAAATGAATATTAAGGACTATTTAATGACAAAAATAGAAATTTTAAATTACCACATTGTCTACCTTGCTTGAATGGACTCCAAGGTCCCACCAGACATGTCAAGATGTATGGAGGATTACAAAGTTGGTTAGTCAAACATTAGTCAAGAAAACCATGAAAAATGCATTAAATAACATTAAATAATTAAGCCACCTTATTCCTATGAGGTTTGTTAATGATAATGAAGAACAAATGAAATAAATCAAGAAATCTATACCTTCCCAAGTGACTCCACCATCCAAAATAAACTCAAAACATGTTTTTCCCCTTGATGTAGTGTTCTTATATTCTTCAACAATGGCTTCCCATCATCTCAAGATCGCTATGAAAAATCTAGGCTCAAGATAGAAACTCAAATTTATGCCTATCAATGAACCTATCCTATTTTAAATAATAACATTAATCAAAACATAAATGAATTGTGGAGGGATTTTTGCATTATAATATTACATAAATGAAGCTTAAAAATGGTAGTGTGAGGCCTTCTATTTATAAATTTTTGAGATTGGTCAGGATCAACCATGATTGTCCATCTCCAGATTGAGATGTGTGGACATGGATTAATCTAATATTTGTAATTAAATCCATAAATATCATCATCATGATTTGGGAAGAAGAGGCATTAATGAGGCATTGGAGGCCATAATCATGATATTTGTTGAAATTATGGCCTATGGATGTCACCCTATAGATGATGTTATTGGGTGATGTAGATATAAAAAATTTATTTACAATAATGAAATAATAAATAACCTCTATGGAAAATCCACTTAAGCTCTTGATTTGATTTAATTATCTTTAAAAAAGATTAATGAATTTTAGTGTAATTCTTTAGAAATTGATGCTCAATTAATCAAAATGGTTAGAAAGTCATATTATTGGGTTGTAATTTGACTCAAGAAGAATTGGAAGGCAATATTACATGTATACAAATCATGATCACATTTAGTATTTTTCTGACATATAATACAATAGGTACATGATGTGTACTAATGAATTAGAGGAAAAGAGTGCTCTAGAGCACAAAAAGGCAAAATCATCATTTTGACTTGAAATGAATTGATCAAAGTTAGGAATCACATAAAATTCATTACCCCATTTAGGGACACATTGGCCTAAATCAAAACTTGTAATGATAAGCTAAAACCATTTAGTGTGTTTAAGTGATTTTGGCCTAAATTTTGCATTTGGGTGAAATTTGAGTAAGATTGACATTTTCAACATAAATAGTGATAAGAATTGGATGTATACACTATGTAGTCAATGATCACTTACCTAGTACATCTGGAGTCAACTCAACTGCCCCATCATTTTCTTCTATTCACCCCATTTTTTTCATCTTATTTTGTTTTTGTCTCATATAGCCTAGGGGCAATGTTTAGCATCGTGTTAGTGTCGGTGTTTACCTATAACCTAAGGGAAACCTTATGCATTTTGTTTCTATGTTATTTTAATTGTGTCATTGCTACCTATATTAAGGGTCATCATGTCACGAAGAGTAACACCTCTATTACACATGCATGAACAATTTATTTTATGTTTGCATTAACATAGTGATTAACCATTGTTTGTGTATTTTTGTTTGTTTAGTTTAGTTTGTTTATTTTTATGTGTTTAGAGTAGTTTATTTACTATAGTTTTATTTGTTTTTTATTATTTCATTATTTTTTATTTTTTATTTTCACTTTATTTGTGTGTTATTTATTTATTTATTTTTATTGGTGTTTTTTATGTTTTATTTATTTTTATTGTTATTATCTTGTGCTTTATTTTTGTTTGTATTTTAGCTTTGTTTGTTTATTGGTTTTTTGTTGTGTTTTTATTTATTGGTGTTTTATTATGTTTTTATTTATTGATGTTTTATTATGTTTTTATTTATTTATGTTTTATTGGTGTTTTGTTGTGTTTGTTTGTTCATTTTTATCTATTTTTTTGTTTTATTTATTTTTATCTTTTTATTTATTTCATCGTTTGTTTTTTTTGTTATTTATTTTGCTTTTTGTTTCTCAATTGTCATAAGATTATTACATTTTTTTAAACTTAAGTCTTCATTTTATATATCATATACTTAGGTTGTGACTTTTTGTATTTTGTATTACACTTTATTTGTGTGTTATATTCACACTTGGGATTTGATTATTCATATATTATTCTTAATTTGTTTATATCTACATTTAAATTAATTTTTCTATGCTTAGGATATGCATTGTAATTTTAGTTATCCATAAATATCATGAAATATATCACAAGATAAATTAAAACCATGCTCACATGATCTATTCTAGCAATGCAATGGTAGTGTCTCTCTGATATATCCAAACCCAGCCAACCACCCTAACACATACCTAAATATATGAGTAATAAATAATAGAAAAAATAATGTATTATGTATTTATACAAATTATCATCTCTAAATAAGCATCCATATGAGTCATAAAACATTATTGAATGATAACAAATAGAACATATCATAAACTAGACCATCTTTTTTTATCCCCTGAGACCCATTTAACAACACAATTTTTTAGCCTATATACTGTGTTTGTTTGAATTTGCATATTTGAAATAATATTTAGGATATAAATGTTTTTTTATATTTTTATAGCTTATCATAGATCTATTTTACACATTTTATCATAAGCTACTCTTTCCAATTTGCCCCATTGCGACAAATTCTATTTTTCAACCAATTTAATGATTATAACCACATATGGGAAAATAATTATTTTTGTATCATGTGTTAATGACTATAACCATCTATGAGAAAATTATTATTTTCTACTTTTATTGATTATATCCACCTTTGGGCAAATCAATATCCATCCTACCACCCTATGATGGCATATATACGTGTCACTAATTATAAGTACCTTTGGAAAAACTAGTACCACACACTTCATTACTAATTATAAATGTCTTTGGGTAAATTAGTGGCTCTGCTACTATTACTATTTATAACTATATTTTAAAAATTTATCAATCCCACCCCTATTACCATCTAGATCATGTCATTTTCTTCATTTTGAGGGAACATTCAATGATTCTATTTTGTCACCCATTCCCTTGAGAGGGCATCAAGGGCTTATTGATCACTTTTTGGGGAATGAACCATTTGAATTAATGAAATTTACATTCTTTTAAAAGACATTAATTTTTGTGTGTTTTTCAACACCTTCTCAAATAGGGGCAAACTATATACACTTAGTTTTAGCCACTTTCATGCCTAAACTAGCATTCAGTTTAATCTCTAGCAAAAAACACATTTTAAGTCTAGAAATCACTTGAATTACCCAAATTTATATGTGTAATGGATTTAGTTACCCAAAAACATGATGATGCTAGATTATTTGGTGTATTACCCTATATACATCACTAACCTAGTTCAGTTCTAACTCTAGTCAAATTATGACCTAGTAATTTGACACTTTTGACCTATCAAGATTATAATTTATAACATTTAAAAAAATTCCAAAATCCAAAAAACACTAAGAAAGAATAATTCTATTTCAAATCTTAATTAACTTACTTTAAAAAATTTCCAACTCAAATTAATGAATTTTATTTACCAAAAAGAATCTTTTAGCCAAGTATGAAGTCAAAAGGTCAAAAGAGCTAATGAAGTGATTTATTATTTCCTAAATATTCAAAAATATGAGTCACACCTCACAAGTATCTAAAGTTATTTGTCATTCCTCATAAATATTTGAAACTGAGATGTCAATATTTCATGAGTGATTTAACCTAAACCCTGGGTTGGCCTGACTCAACCTAGGTTAATTTAGACTCAACCCAAGTTAGAATTTAACCTAACCTCCCTAGGGTTAAAGTTAGTTATTTGATATATAAATACAAGTTCCCACACCATATTCCAACAATATTTTGTGTATAAAGTTATTCTACTGGAATACCTTCTTGAAGCCTTTGAGAATAGTGTTATAATGCCCAATTTATGCCAAGCTTCATACCAAGCCACAAGTGACTATAAGAGAGATGATACTACCATGGAAGAGAATTTATAGAAGACTCATATCATTGTAGGCTGAGCATGAACATCCTTATGCCAATAAGTAAACATCAAATTCAATAAAGGAGGTAAGTAATTTGTATTGTCTTTATCTCTATTTTATGATCTTACTTATTATGTTATGTTCTTCCTAGTTTTTAGGCAAGAGTCTTTAATCCTAGTTTATTGTTATGCTTAATGTTTTATTATTTAGACTAACAAGGGACTAATCTACATATTTTTTACTCTTTAAATTCCTAAGGTACACAATCAACCTGTTTCAATTCAGATTAATGTGTTTTTTCTTATATTTTCCATATTCTAAATTAGTTCATAGTTTTCTTTATTTTATATCTCAGGTGTAAAATAAATAAAAATATTTTGGTGAACCTAATCATTGATTTAAGAAAAAACCTTATGTTTCATTCTACATTACGATTTAAATTTTTTATTAGGGTTTTAATTTTATGTTGTTGATAGGGTTTGATTTTTTCTGATTTATTTTGTATTCATATTTTATTTCCTAATTTTTTGATTTTAATCATTTGCCCAAAGGTTTCATGTTTTTATCCTATTAGGGTTTTTTCTTGTCTTCATAATTTTTGGATGATATCTAATTAAAAGTTTCTCTATTTTCAAAACACATATTTTTTTGTCACATTGATTTTATCAAAAATTATTTTTTTTTGGTAAAATTCATCATGGATTTTTTGGAATTAGGGTTTCCTTATTTCATTGAAACTAGTCTAATTCATGAAGGATATATTTATTTTAAAACCAAATTTTGGGTTGCATACATCTATTGATATTGATCAAAAGCTTTTTTTAATTTCTTAAAAGACATCACTTATTTCTCATAATAGTCATTTCTTTATTTTGACCTTGTCAAATTGATCTTTTGCATACATATACCCCAGGAATTACAACTTCATTTCCTTAGGATTTGATTATTTTTATTTAAATTTAATTTTTATATTTGTTTTTTACATTAGAGTTCCATTTACCTTTTCCACCATTAGGATTTCATTTTTTTGGCATTATTTGATTGAAATTAATGGAAATGTTTTATCTTTGTTACATCCTAAATTGAAAAATGTGAATGTCTGAAACTATCTATATAATTCAAAAATATATTCTCCTAGTGTCTTTAGTTGTAAATTCACATCTTTCCAACCCATGAGAAGTGGCTTACTTAATGATACCATAAATGATAAGCCTCAACTCTAGAATGAACTTATTTAGAGTGCCACCATTCTTTCACATCATATTATTACTATGATGTATTCCATAGATAAATTACAAAGAAAATTTCAAACTTTATCTCTAAGGGTCAATTCATTTGAAGATAAAATGGCACACACCAAAATTCCTAATCATGCCATTACAAATTATATCTCTAGCTCCCCAATCAAAAACTATGTTTCTTAAAATATCTTATCTTTAATATGGATTAATAAATAAAAAGATTCTACGACTACTTAATCATGAAATTTTCATAAGCTTAATACCTCCCTAAAGTGAAATTATTAGAAACATGCTTTGAAAGAAAATGATCATAATTCCTCCCACTCATCCTATGCATATGGGTAAATGTTATTATGTTTACCATAGATTCCATTGGCAGTTCATGGATAGGTGTCATGTTTTCAAACATAAAATACAAAATCTTGTTGGTGGTGGTGACATTACATTAGACACATATATTAAGGCACCATAAGACTCAAACACACCTTCCAATATTAGAAAACCCACCCCAATTTTTGGTCCATATCCTAAACAATAATTAACTATGCAAAAGGAACCTATTCCAAAATAGTTTCATTACCTAAAAATGAAACACCCATTATAATAAATGTGTAATCATCCATAGACAAGTTTCCTAAAGAATATTTACCTAAAAAGGAAGTTTGCAACTACATACCTAATTAAGATAAAGCTATAAATAAGGTTTAAAATATGCCAACCATGACTGCTACATCAGTAATGGAACCTTTCATCATTATTCCATGAATAGATGTTAACTAATGCAATAATATCATGGTTGATAGTATTATGGGTCACTCCAGCTGACCAACCCCAAAATCAACTACAGGACTATATATTTTGGAAGAACAAAGGAAGGCATCAATTATGGGATGAAATTTCCCCTTATTAGTTTAAGGATTGATGTTGTTTCAATACAAAGACCGATCAATGTAACCAAAGATACTCTAAGATCAGTAATGACTCCCACCAAAAGTTCATCTAATATGAGCATTTCACATTATTTTACTTGTTAGTTATTTTTCTAAATCTTGTTATCTATTTCATTCAAATAATAAAACTAGTAAGTTATCTTTTTCACTTCAAATCCTATTTTAACCTAAACTAGGGTGAGATACCATAAAAATAGACACAAAAGAGAGAGAAGGTGGGACAGAAAACAAAGTGTTGTCTTTGATATAAAAAAGATTTTTGACACTAAGGAAATGAAAAGCATGCCTAAACACAGTTATACCATTGTGTGCCTAGTATATCAATTTCACAAAATTATAGCCACTTAGTATTCAAACTTCTCAAGATAATTGTAAAAGCCATTGATATATTGAATCGATTCTAAATATAGCCTATCTTTCACTTTGTAACCATTGCACATAATGAATGTAAAAAATTATAAAGTAAAGCATGAATAAATCCAATAAACTAATTATGATAGATATGTCATAACATAACTAATACAATCATATACAAACAAGTCTATTAATATTCCTAGCACCAATAACATGATAAATTAGAAGACTTGATACATTGAATAGACAAAACATAATCAAATATGTATTTAGCATTCTCAAAATGTTCTATTATAGTCAGTTTCTAGGTAGATAATCAAGTCAAAATAGAGTGAGAAAAATTCATGTGCACTCTTGGCTCAATTTCTATAGTATTTTGACATAATGAAATTCCCACCTTAGTAGATAATCAATGAAGAAACAAAGGAGGATGATAGGTGCCATCCTAGCATAATTCCTCTAGAGTTCCAACAAGAAAAAAATTGACCACTCAAAATGGCAATTCAGCCTATTTATATAGGAAATTTAATGATATCATGGCCTTGACTTCTAGCTCAAACCACTACTGGGGTAGTTACAAACATCAATTCCACTAGTGGAATGTCATTGATTATCAGCTCAACCATGATTTTATAGTTGGGATAATGCTTATTTAAGGAAAATATTAGTCTTATTAGCTATTTTTTCTTTTGTGCTTGATTTTATAAATAGACCATGCTTTGATCAATACTAGGTTTTGATGGGCCATATGCATGTCAATTTAAAACTAGTGTCTTGTTGAGGTGGATACTAAAATGTCACTTGTTGGTAGGGTCATTATATGTGGATTTTCCTTGCCATTTCACTACTCAGCCTAGGGATCCATATGTGTTGACTATGTTTTGGTTGTGACTAAGAAATATTTTTCCACATGGTATCATCTCACTCACTTGCTCACCTAATGATATTTGAGATTGTACAAACCACTCTAGGTAGTGGTTTATGTAGAATCACACTCACCCACTCACCCTAAGGTGATTTACTTTATATGGATTCACACATAATAGTATTTCATTAGTATCATGCCACTTGGTAGCATACCACTAATTCGAGAGTTGAAGGCCTCTGAGGGAACTTTAAAACACTTAAGTCTAACATAATGCAAAAAAAATCCACATGGATATGAGGACTATTTTTAAGAATTGGCTAAGTATTTGAATAAGAAAAAATTTGACACATAGATTTAGGAGAAAGTTTAATAATTGAATAAGTCTAAAAATCCTTTTGAATGGTTTTAGGACCATTGAGAGTCATGAAAAATTGTCATGTGGCATCAAAAAAACTTTGGGTACCTGTTGACCAAATTTGTTCTACATACCAAAAATGTGCCTAGTTCAAGAGTCCAGTGGAAAGAGTAGGACCCTGATTGAAGAGTGACCCAATGTCACAAGCAGTAGGTATATAATTTTAGAGACCCTATGGGATGTCAAAAAGTGTTTGGAATGAATATGGAAGTGCATAGCATTCATCTAGTTCTTCATTGTGTTTATCTAGATAACTTGGGTCTAGTGGCAAAAATTTTGAGTAGGCACTTTGCTAACATTGTAGTTACCACATGTGGATGAGTTACAGATAATAAATCATATGATTTTGTTCACAATAGTCCCCAATAACATATGTGCCAAGTTTTAAGTCATCCACCAAAGTGCATCAAAAGATATGAAGATCCAAAATTGGCCTCTCAGTCAAAATTTGCTAAGTTACCATACTTATCTAATTTTTAAGAAGCTCAAACAAATCCAAGTGGGTAGTTTGATAAGGTTGTATCTCACATGTGTGGTAGTTTTAGGAGAAAACAATCATGTGGGTTTGTTTAACTTGGTCCCTAATTTCTATGTGCTAAGTTTCAGATCATCCACCAAAGCATAGTAGAAGTTGT